>JAUJPO010058381.1:0-13712 GCA_032270745.1 Tiaropsis multicirrata
AAGAGATTTGATGGTTTTACTTTGTATTTCTAACGACTAGTTGGCTCATTTCGTCTCCTCTTTTCACAAACCCTGGTATACCTATATATAATTTGTCGTTCTTTAAATTGTTTGAAATTGCGTATTTTGGCAGCAGCTCGGTAGTCCAGTGGTTAGCGAGCCAGGTTCAAAATCACTGACAAAAGTACTTTAGTGGTTCGAGCCGGGGTTGGTTCTACGGCTTTGAAAAAAATTCTAAAGTTTTAGACTTTTCCGACCATTAAAGATTTTTCCAACCGTATACGGAAAAAAGTAAGCCCCGCCGTCGTCGCAAAAAAGCGATCGGAAATACATACCTGCTAACTTTTGTGCTCTCGTGATTTTGAACAAGAAAGCTCCTTTGATGGTTGACAAAGCACTATAGTCTTTCATTTCTGTGATTTTGTT
The DNA here is from genome assembly GCA_032270745.1 of Tiaropsis multicirrata. Classification (NCBI taxonomy): domain Eukaryota; kingdom Metazoa; phylum Cnidaria; class Hydrozoa; order Leptothecata; family Tiaropsidae; genus Tiaropsis; species Tiaropsis multicirrata. The sequence continues at coordinate 427 of JAUJPO010058381.1, forward strand.
CTTGACAGCTGAAAAGAGGGCGTGGCTCTTAAGGGTGGAATCACCACCCAGAACGGAAGAGGGTGTAGTTGTGGGGGCGGCGGCCGCAACAGCTGATCCATCTAATTTCTATACAAACGAAGAGAATTTTTCGTTAAATATGTTAAGCGTGCAGACAAGATGAAGAAAAAATATCTTTACTACATTCAAAATGAAAAGAGCAGTATCTTTGTACATATTGTATATCAGTACATATTGAAATTGCGTTTGAAATAAAACAAGAAACTATATGTTAATAGACCTTTTCATAATTTACGTCACGAGCAACGACTGCCTCGTTATCATACAATAACCAAGGTAATTATGTCTCACAAGACTCAAAATGACACATATATCAACATAGTCAAGTTTTGATATACTCCCTTGGGATTCGGTTACCCAACGCTCAATTCAAAACAAAGCAGCCGTTGCTCGTGACGTAATTTATGAAAAAGTCTATTGAGTATGATGATGTGAAAGACAAAGTGAGGTCAGGTAATAGATTCTACTTAATAAGCCAATAAAAGAGAATATCTCCACCAACCTTCTTTCCAGCTTTGAAAACAGTATCCAACTTTTGAGCCAAAGCAATTTGACCTGAGACTTTGATTTTGCCTTGCATGAAAGCTTGCATGGGATTTAGTTTTCCATCTGCCAAAAGGACGAGATTTTCGTCAGAAACTTTAATTGTGACGTCAGCATTGGTCTTTTCATTACTGGTGATCTGTGGTGGTGTTGAGTTGAAGTCCAAATGGTAGCTGCCTGGAATGTAGCAAATATATCGACTTTTGAAATCATTGTTATATATGTTGTAATACCTTAAGGGAACTAATTTTGGCGAGTGGGCAAAATCAATCTTTTTTTAATTTTGGCGAGAACTTATATTGGCGAATGACAGGCTAAAACTTCACTTTTTTACCATTATTTGGGTAATTTCGATAAAAGAGAGGGGTTATTTTGGTTAAAGGCCATTAATATTAATTATGGCGAGAGTACGAATTTTGGGGAATTTGGTTAAAATTCGTCAAATTCGCCAAAATTAGTACTCGCCAAAATTAGTTCCCTTGTAGTGTTTGATGTATCTGATTATCAAAAGGAAACTCGCAATTTAGAGTCCCATTCACAATTCATGTATTAGGATATCTGCAATGCAGTAAAAGCAATGTTACTTAGTAGTTTTCTTTGAATTTATTCATTAATCCCTTCTTGAATTTCAAAATACCTCGACACGAGCCATTATGTTCATACCTATCGATTTTCCTTTTTCTGTAATTTGGAAACAGAATGTCCCCTTGACTGTCTTCACAAGATTGGGATCGCGAGCGAGGGCTGCTTTGAGATCATTGAAAAGAGCCTCTGATTTCAAATTTGTTGATGTGGTGGTTGTCATGGAAACGGGCTTCACTTTAATACCATCGCCTTGTTTCTGGATAAAAAGAGCAATTTATGGATATTCAGTGACTGATGTTAAACAATCTAGTCTGATAATGGGCAAATTATTTTTGATCTTTCATTTTTATGAGTTTGGAAAGGAGCGTCGGTAACAAGGCACAATACGGTTTACCCTAACATTGTGATTGGCTTTTCGTGGGGCGTTCGCTGATTGGTCATTTAATTTGATGAATACAACATTACAAATGCATTTCTTTGATAATAATGGAATGGAAACTTACGCTCTTCGCAGTTTTGAAAACAGTATCCAACTTTTGAGCCAAAGCAATTTGACCTGAGACTTTGATTTTGCCTTGCATGAAAGCTTGCATGGGATTTAGTTTTCCATCTGCCAGTTGAACAAAATCATCATCTGACACTTTGATTGTGACGTCACCTTTTCCGCCGTTGTTTGAAATGACGGGAGGAGTTTGCTTGAAGTCCAACAAATATTCCGCTAAAACAAAGTGCCGGTAAAGCTACACTAATTCTCTTACATTCCTGTGAAATCAAATAGCACTTTGATAAAAAAAACACCTCAAAAAATCACTCGATCATTGGTTTGTTGTCTTAATTTCAAGGGAAGTGGATAAAATATTTAACAAATTAAACAATTAAATAATTTGCGTTGCCTAATCTTACTCTTATTTTTCCATACAAAGCGTCATCATTAGAGATAATTTCCAAAAAAGATTCAATTAACTCAAGTAGGACATACTATGAATCTTTTTGTGACTAAAATAGTTTATTCAGTGGATACTGCCACTGTTGGTGGTTTTAACATTTTAAGCATCTTTCGATTAATTCAATTAATTTTTACTGTAACGATCTGAGTTCATACCTGCAATCTTCTTCTCCACTGTGATTTGGAACAAATAGGCAGCATTGATTGGTTTGGCAAGATCAGGAGTAGCATGAAGAACCGACTTCAATTCAGTAAAAAAATTATCTGACTTCAAATTTGATGTGCTCACATTTGATTGAACAGGTGGTGAGGTCGATGGTGGACTTTGTGAGATATCAACCGGCTGTAAATGAATATGATCATATAAATGATACTTCTTTCGATATATAACAACTTGTCTCAAAAGTATTCAGGAGAGGTGCAAGGGAAACACTTTTTTCTCAATATAAATCTATGGGTGAAAATATTCTCAAAAATGTGAGAATAAATCATTGTGTTGTATCCGGTTTAAAAGGCCTTTTAAAGTCCATTGTTGTTGTTTTGAGAAAATCAACTTTAAACATTTGAATGAACTTTTAAAACTGAAAAAAATTGTTAAAAGGGAAAATTCCCAATTTTTTTTAAAGTTAAAAATAAGCTAATTTGGGTTGGATTTCGGTAGACTAAAGATAAAAAAATTTGAAAGAAAACTTTGGCCATAACTAAAATGGACTAAAGGCAGTGACTTACTGTTACATTTTTATGGAAGTCAACATAACCTCCTTTGATCACTACATTCCCACTCTCTTTCACTTTCATTTGGAAATGAACGCGACGTCCTTCACACCACATCTCCGTTACCAATGTCTGCCCAGGAATGACCGGTTTCGAGAATTGTCCTTTGATTGATCTGAATAAAGACACGTCGTGTTTGGCGTACGTCTTCAAGATATGACGTAATCCGTAACCGTACGTGCAAAGACCGTGCAGAATTGGTTCTTTGAAACCTGGAAGACAAGAATTCATCCAGAACTTATGTTATTATGTTAATGAAATATTATTGTTATTATTATTATCAAGTCATCATGATGTTTAACGTTTTGTTTGAGGTTGTCAATTGGGAGAGATTTTCGGCCCATTTCGGGAGCATTATAGTGAACTAACTCCATGCTAAAAATCAGAAGGATTCTATGGTCCAAATCTTGGAGAAAACGTTGAACAAACGGGCGCACAGGTCAAATGCATCAAATTTTCATTACAACCCACCAAAATGAAAGATTATTTAGATGAAAAGTTTGATGCGTTTGAACTAAAACAAAATGTTCATCAAAACAGAAAAATAGTTTAAAAAAATATTTTGATGGAGTTTGATAAAGTTTGTTCTCGAAATGATTGCGCTCGTCAAACTAGATTTTACATTTTGATGCATTTGAGTTTTCTTACTTCATTCAAATTTATTTTGATCAAAATCTTATGAAAATCATTTTGATGAATTTTGATGAAAAATCTTTGATGCATTTTTGCACCAGCCTTTACAAAGCCTTATTGCCTGGCGAAATTTAATTTGGCGGATGGTCAAAAATATTTTTTCAGGGAGGGGAAGACTTACCAACCATTGAAGCAATATCTTGATCAATATGAAGAGGATTTGGATCACCGTTCAATCGATAATAAGCTGCTTGGTTGATACCGGTTTTCTCTTCAACTACTACATCTGGTGCACGCCTTGGCGGAGGTAAAGCTGGAACCTGAAAGTTTTTTACATGATTCATCAAAACGTTCGTGTCTCCAAAATATTTTGGTTCTTCTTAAAAGAAGGGGTGTGTGACTTTTTTAAACTGTATAAAATTAGAACATTAAAAGAGTCACACTTCGAAAACATTTATTATCAAAAACTCTGATTCAGTTGAATTACTTGGCATTGTGTTTTATTCTTCACTATCGTTTGAATCGCATATCTTAAGTCTTTGTCAGTCAGCTAACTATAATGTCATTCGGTTCAACAGAATCAGAAAGTTAATTAGCTTTAAACAATCTATTTTATTATTTAATGCATTTATAATTTCAAAATTTATGTATGCCCCTATTGTTTGGATGTTTTGCAGTAGAACACTTTATTTAAAAATTCAGAAGGTATTTGACCGCGGAGCTAAAATTCTTAATTCAATTCCTCCGGAGACAGAGGAGGTACCTGCTCGTAATATCACAACAATTCATGAATTACATCTTCGCCAATTACTTTCTGAAGTTTTCAAATCTCAGAATAAGGAAAATCCTGCCTTCATGGCATGGCTGTTTCCGTCTAGGAAGATAGAATATTCCCTTCGTAGTAAAAATCTTCTTTCTGCCCGTAAAAATGTCCTAACGGTTCGCCATGGCTTTAACTCTTTCCCATTTCGAGCTAGCATCTTGTGGAATAAACTTCCAGATAAAACTAAGGATTGCAAAGATATCTCAGCTTGATTGCTCAAACTCTTAAATTTATGCACATGTAACATTTGTAAAATATACTGAACTCTAATCTTTTTAGAGGGAGAGCAGCCAGGTTGTAAGTGAGTTGGCTCATTGATTAGTTGATGTAATCCATGCCGTGAGGCTAATTCGCTAATGTCCTCTCCTTGGGAATTTCTTACATCTCTGGAGATCTCCATCATTTAAAAGTAAAATATGACGTTTAAAGACGTTTTGAAATGAAGAAGAGATTTAGTCTGCCTTATTTCAGTAGGAAGATTATTCCAGATGGAAGTTGAGGAATTAATGACGTACGACCAGCCGAAGTATTTTTGTCAACATTGTTTTTTTGCGCAAAACGAGTTTTACGTTCACGTCTTTTGTTAGTTGGATTGACTTTGTTACACAGAAAACTTGAAGCAACGTCATGCATCCATTTAAAATCCTTTTTAACTCTTCCCTTTACCAATCTCTCTTTTCTCAATCCACAGCATGGACCCACGATTTCGTTCATTATGTAAAAAAGCACGAACTCTACTCAACAACACAACAATCACCAGAAGTCAAATGCATTGTCAACAACGACCAAGGGGAATTTATCTTAACCGATAGACCAGAAATGCAAGACTGCTGTTTCGAGACGTATGGCCATTTCACGACTGAGTCAATGTCTGTGAGCAGCATCAAAGAACTGGCATCGACACCAACGTTTTACTTGGGTCTTGATACGTCCGAATTTGAAAATGATCAATTGACATCAATATTCTTGTCCACAAGTAAGATCCTTTCCAGCAGCCAAACAATGTTGTTTCAACGTCCAAACAACGTCGTTTCAACGTCAGAGCGTTATTTGGTCGTTGAAACAACGTTGGAATAACGTTGTGTGTCTGGTGGATGCGTAACACTACACATGTTTCTAGTTCGATCAATCCTCTCTTAACGTTCTATTTCAATAGCAGTCCCTGGAAAATTGGGTAAAAGAACTGAAAGAAAACCCCCTGGAAATCAGGGAGATACTCGTGTAGACTATGCTGAGTTGTCTAGCTTCCTGAAAAAAAAATCAATTTTAATGGAACCCTCTGCGGAATTTCCGAAAAGTTCGTCCACACCTCTGTATGGATATATAAGGAATAGCCCAATTTCATATCCATCTATTTCGTTCCATTTCTAGATTATTCACATAGTATACAAGTAAAAAAACATCATCAAAATTGGGCTCGTCCATACCAGCTAAAAAGTTCCATTCTGTCGTTATGGTACTCCGAAAGTCATAATAAGCTCTATTATTATCATGATCACAATCATCTATCGTTCACCAGAGTTGAAGCTATCAATTGCATTTTCCAAGAAAGTAAGTTCCGTAGTAAAGTCTCTTAAGGGCTCGGTATACACCTTGTTTTCCGAATTTTAGACCTACTAAATGTCAATTTCTGCTTTTTAGAGCCCATAATTGTATAGCACGTTATATACATTTTCTGTTAGGCTAATCTTTTTTGCATCTTAAAAACAAAGAATCGCAAAGAAAAAATTTGATGAAGAAGAAAATTAAGGGTTTAAAGAAGAAGTGTACTTTACCTTTGATGTCCTTGTTTTGGAGGGAAATTAAATAATCTTTTTTGGTTCAGGTGATGTATCTGTTTGTTAACTAAAAACAGATTTTCGGAAAATATTTGTTACACTCACAGCTTCCTCGTCTTAAAATCTTCAAAAAGGTGTTTTGGAGCACTTTTTCATTAGTTAAACTATTTCTAGAAAATAAAGAAAGAAATTGAAACAAGAAAATCGATTCCCAATGGAAAATAAGCATTTTTTGTAAATTTGGGAAATTAACGTTTTTTCGAAGTCTTTTTAAAGTCCATAACGTCGTTATTGTAATCAATATTTCAATTACTCATGAAGGAATTCATGAAAAAAAAATCTGTAAACGCAGATTTTTGCTAATTTTTTCAAAGAACGTTTAGTTAAAATTTGCTTTTCAAATCGATTTTTGCGTGTATACTGAGCCCTTAAATGAGTTTGGAAAATGAAGCATCTAGACAAAAATTTGTCTCTTTTATTCAAGCCAATTTTTGAGACTTTTGTATTAAAGTTCAACATTGAAGTTGTTTGAGACACTCAAGTTTTGCGTAGTAAAGTCTCTTAAATGAGTTTGGAGAACGAAGCATCGAGACAAAAAAATTTCTCTTTAATTCAAGTGATTTTCAGAGATTTTTATGCTAAAGTTGTTTCAGATCACTTAAGCTTTCCATAGTAAATTCTCTTAAATGGATTTGGAGAATGAAGCATCGAGATAACAAACTGTATTTTTTATTCAAGTAAATTTTAGAGACCTTTTTACTAAAGTTCAACATTAAAGTTGTTTGAGATGACTATCATGTTTTCCGTAATAAAGGTCCTTAAATGAATTTTTTAGAATAAAGATCGAGACAAAAATTTGTCTCTTTTATTCAATCGATTTTAAGAAACTTTCTAAAGAACATTTTTATTTTTCACCATAGTGGAATTACACGTTCAATCGGGATGGACATTCAGCAAAAACACAAATCATGTGTATAAATATTTCGACCTGTCGTTGAACCCATTAGAAGCAAAACAGTATTGTGAGAAATCTAACGCAATACTGCTCAGCTATAGCAGGTTTTTTACACATCAAGTGTTCTTGGAATTGACAATGTCCTTGGAGGTTCTGGCGTCCTATGATGGCGGCGGTTCTTGTTCGTTTGTGAAGTACAATTTGAATAGCAATAAGAAAGAGTGTATAAGTGCAGACAATTTGGAATCGAACAAGTTGCCCTTTGTATGCCAACGAAATGGTAAGATCAGAGCTAGGCCTAATAACAATCTTCTTTGACTTTTGGCAACAAATTTACCTCCTCTCTTTCAGAGTCTGTTTTAAAAAAGCAAGTGACCTACCGGACGTGTAGGGTAAGTTTTTTTACTAAAACTGGGGGTGGAAAGTACGCACCCAATCGCAGACAGGAGCCTTTAAGATGGTAAGTTGGACTTCTGCTCACTGTCGGCTGCTTCTCATCCTATAAAGGTTGTGTATATAGGTCTGCAATTCAGACTACGCACAATCAACGAGGTAGAAATAATAGATAACCAACTTGCTTTGATCCTCAAAAACATCCGTGTTACGGTTAAAAATATTAATACCATTTTGCATCGTTAAAAGTCCAATTAAATAAAAACTTCTTTCATCTGCAACCTTCTATCGGACAGAATCGGGCGTGTAGGGTTGGTTTTGCACCTTTACTAAAACTGGGGATGGAAAGTACGCATCCCAATCGCAGACAGGGGCCTTTAAGATGGTAAGTTGGCTTTCTGCTCACTGTAGGCTGCTTCTCATCCTCTAAAGGTTGTGTATAGGTCTGCAATTCAGACTACGCTCAACCAACGAGGTAACATCCGTGTTACGGTTAAAAATATTAATGCCATTTTGCATCGTTAAAAGTCCAATTAAATAAAAACTTCTTTCATCTGCAATCTTCTATTGGACAGAATCGATCATGTGATGTAAATCTTTCCAAAATTTGGGTTAGAAAAAGTGTATTTTCCTATAGGCAGCCTCATAGAAGGAATTTTTGAATTAGATATTGTTGTTCTAAAACATTCATCTATTTGTTTTGTATCAGACAACCTTCATGCATTTCATTCGTGAGATATCTCAAAGCACACATATATATTTTTCAGATGACAGCTTTTTATGAGCGTTTTTAATCCAAATCAAGCTTAAGTGGTATCAGGCCGATCAGTATTCAATTTGCCTAAATAAATGTACCTTTATTTTTTGAAGAAAATTCCAAAATCTGCAGAAAGGAGCTATTCAAACTTTCTATCAATTCAGTGGATGTCAAAAGGTGTGTCGAAATCGAGCTTAAAGCATAACACGAACTGCACACACACACCTTTTTATTAGAGTGCTGATTTCAATAGGAAAACAATGGTTGCTGTCTTGGGAGCAAGTGCCTTCTAGAGGTAGTTGGTTATCTATTATATTTATATCGTTGCATGGAGATATAATACAAAACAGGGAAAGGTTGCTCGCCTTACGATTAAAAATGTTACGAGATATGCATGCTCATAACTTCATGTATCATGCACTTTTCATTGACTCTTTTGTTAACAGTTGAGATTTTATAAGCTTGTTTTATTAGTGTTGCAAATTAGATGCAAAAACTTATACATTGTTTACGAACAAGATGTAAGAACATTTTAACCCTCCAGAAAGATTTACTGATGATGTTGGATGACATGGAAAAATATTTCGATAAATATTTTCTACAAGGGCTTTATTTAACATTCATTCATTCCTCCAAAATTGTCCAGTCAAATTACGTTAACAAATCGACTACGAAAATAAATATGCTTACAAATAAATGTGTTGCTTTCTCATTCTAGAAATAACTTTCTCTCAAAGTAAAAGTACTAAAGTAATAATAATATTTCTATTTCCAAGCTATATTTTTCACCTATTTATTTAAGAGAACTGATTCAAATCTCCCCCAATAAATGAAACTGGAAACAAAATCAAGATCATTATCTGTATTACACAACATTTATCCCTACCGATCCTAGTAGGCACACAACGTGTTATTCCAACATTGTTTCAACGTCCAAATTACGTTCTGACGTTGAAACAACGTTGTTTGGACGTCAAATTACGTTCCTCGTCTACTGGGATATACTCGAGCACGTACAAATTGACAGCACCATGGTAACGTGGAGTGAATTATTTCTATCTAAGTCTTCCTATCCAATTTACATCAAAGAAATAAAAGTAAAAACAACAATAAAAGTTCTCATAGACACTGGAGGCTGTGGGTGGTATGTTACACTAGCCCGTGACCTCATACGCCTAGCCTGCTCTCCGCACCTATGACATTCTCAGAATCCAAAATAATTAGATGTGATGGACTCTTTATCTTGAGCATCTTTCTCTTCAATAAGTCTTGGTGACTTATCTCTCATATCACAGAACCGTTGGGACCCTCTTGAAAAACGGGATAAAATTTTACGGTTTTTTTAGTGCGAATCTGGTATTTTTTAGTCTGATTTGGAGACCCATACTGAAACTGTTAGACGTATGAGAAGCACGTTTCGTTAGAGGATGAGAGCAGCCTAGGTATTTTTGGGTGAGAATCCTCAATTTTTAAGTGCGATTCGATAAGATTGGCACCTAAAAATACCAAGGCTGCTTTCATCCTTTAACGAAACGTGCTTCTCATGCGTCCAACAGTTTTAGTATGCGTGTGCGACTTGAACTTGACGACCGCGAAGGGAACGTGCCGACTGTTTCAAAAGTGTCCAGAAACAAATTTTAGGAAAGTTTTTAGCTAGAAAATGTCTTCTTTATCAAAAGATTCATGTATAAAGGAAAAATTGGGTATTAGAAATATATTGAAGTTTTCGTTCGAAAGTCTATCTAAGGTAAGGGTCACAAAAACACAAAATTAAAATTTACTCTCTCAAAGGGTACTAAATTTGAAAATTTTAGTCCAAATTATGAGAAAAGCGGTCAAAAAGTGGACCCTGGTCAGAGACTAATTTTAGGCAAGTTTTTTAGCTAGAAAGTATCTTCTTTATCGAAGATATTCTTGTATAAAAGAAAAATGTATTGAGCATTCTACCAAGCCAAGTCTTCTTACCTTAAACAAAAAAATTGCTCTCTTTAAAATAATTCAAAGCCAAAATGAAAAAAAACACTCTTCGCCGAAAGTGCATATCTGCCACTAATTTGAAAAAATAATTTACAATCACATTAAGCTCGTTAATTCCATGCATTAATTAAAGTCATTGTTATTGAAAATTGATTACCACACACATCGGGCCAATTCACATTGCGTGATTTTTTTGATATGATTAAAACTGAACAAAAGAAGGGGAAGATAATCATATCAAATAAAATTACAACAGTGTAAACACATCGAATCATGGGAATCTCCTTTTCAGGTCGATAATCATAAAGCCTCGTAACTAGCAAATTTCATTTTTTTAATCAAACGCTAACCCTGCAAATCGGTGCAATAATTCCGACTATAGGAAATATTTATTAAAACGGCTTTTCTCCTTTTTCTTCTTTTTTTCTTCCGTACGGTCAAAAATATGCCATGGACTCCCCCCTCTTATCGAAAATAATTCCTTGGCTAGCTTGGCTTTCTTTTCCACGAGACAATAAAAATTCCCTCTAAACGTAACAAATCCTACTATATTTTCAACTTCTTAAAAAGTATGGTACTAGGTCTAAGTAAAAGTTAATGTTAGATCAAATAAATTTCTAACATCAAAACATGCTTCAAAGCTAAGATTTTACACTTTTTCATCACTGCTGCCATAACATATATAATCTAAAAAAAAATGAAGTGTTTGATTACATTCTCTTACTGATAACAAACAAAAAGTTAATAGAAAGATATACGTTTCTTTTTATAAGAACAAAGTATATAAGAATATAAGGTTGGTTTATTTTGAGACGTCAAAAAATTAAGAACATGTTAAGAACATTTGGAGGCTTTGGAGAATCAAGAGTATAGGAATAAGAATATTTTTTTCTTTTTTGATTATGTACATGTGAATTAAAAGACTTCATTAAGAACATTTTAAGAACATGTTTAGGTTTGAAACCAAAAAAGCTAAGAACATGGCTTCTTCGAATTTTAATTTTCTTATAAAAAAGCGTGTATAACTTAAATGACAAAAATGATCGAGTTTAATCACATGTTTAACATGCCGTATCCTGTCTCGCTTTGTTTTGATGCCTCTTTAAACTTGAATATTTTTTGATAGACTTCCTCATTAAAGGGATACTCAACACACTTTAGAGCTTTAGTGCACCGATTGAAAAAAATTCACCAACTGAGATTAACAAGTTATGATAAGAGCAGGCCTGTCGTCTTATGGTTGTGCAAGTTGAGTTTATGAGTAGAAGATTATACAGGATATCACAATATTATTCCAGCTATAAATATTTTTTAACAAAAATGTAACAACATAACATTAACAGCTCTTGTCATGTGATAGCTAAGACACACCAGCCACTTTATTTTGGTGTTTACAAATAAAAAAGACAAAGAAAATTAATTAATGTAAATATTTTTACTGATAATTGATAACCGTGTCATTGCGAACACGTGTTCATTACACCAGGGAAATGTTAAAGATTACACCTTTATAAGTTGCGGTCTTCTTTGAAGTAAATTGACATGATTTTCTCCGCTATTTCTGGACCTTGGAAAACAGACTTACTCCATAGCCCCAAGACAGCAAAACAGCTCACTTCTTATTCCCGTATTTACGCCCGGCCCCCAAGACAGAAAAGACAACATGTTTTTCGTTATATTTTTGGTTTTTCGGTGTTTCGTCGAAAGTACTCTGGACAGCGTTTTACAAATTGTTATAGTATTCGTAATGTGACAGTTTTGTTTCTGTGTGCTGAGTCAAGTCGTGTAACTATGGCTTTGCCATCGAGTTGATTTTGAAGACAAAGGCAAAGACAGAGAATACTACATATTCTGAATTCAGTTGTTTTGATTGTTTGAGCATTCTGTCTGGGAAAATCAGTCTGGAATTCCGAACCCACGTGTCCGTATTCCGGAAATTTCATGTTTGAGGACAACCCACGTTCGTTTCTCAAAGTCGCATCCAGTTCCGAAATTGTTCCGGAGATCTTGTTCACATCTCTTGAATTTTTCCGTATTCATACCGGGATAATACTTGTCGCATTTCTTCCCTTCTGGAAGTTTGAGTTGTTTCGAGAAAAAGCCACGTTTGATTCTTGAAATTACGCCCTACCCTCAGTTTGCTGGAAAATCGCCCTCGTAATCTGTTTTCACGCGTTTTGGAAAATTCTAAGGAATAACCCACGTTTGTTTCTCTATTCCGATACGTGTCATAACATATGGCTCTCCGGTGTAATACAAAAAGAATACCGCATTCTTATAATTCCGCATACCAGCAGTTTCCTACCCACAATTTCAAATTTCACTGTTTCTGAGAGCTTGAAGTACCGCATTTCGGAAATCCCGCATTTCGCTAACGTGTTTCTGAAAGTTGGAAATTTCCCTTATTCCGAAATCACATTAACCGCATTCCGGAAAACCGTATTAAACTGCATTACTTTTCTACCGTTTGCTTATCACGGGCTGATTTGTTGATCTATCTCATCGCGTGTTCGCATAGCTACGTATGTGTATGCTGTTTCCCTAGCTCCGTGATCTCAAATTTGAATTATTATCGACACACGCCGCATTCACAGCATTCCCACCGTTTCGCATCTAAATTACTCTCATTCGTATATCCTATTGTACTGTTTCGAATCTAAAAGCCAATTTACACAATGTCTTCGAAAAGGCAAATTTCGCAAGCCGTACGCAAACAAAATGGCACAAAGTACCGAATCAGCAAAATGATACCTGAAATCAAAAACCTTGTAGCGCATAGGGGGAGTAGAACGGAAACTCGTTTCCTGAGAACATCACTTGAGGAAACTCTGAAAAGCGCGGTTGAAATGTCAATTCATGTTTCGGACAAATCGAACACTACCTCGATAGCCGAAAAGATGATCCTCCATCTTCGCTACTCTCGTCTACAAAACGGGCAGATATCCAACAATGGCGCGAAAAATCACGCGATCAAGCGAACAATTTAAGCATGGGCGACATGTGCGACGCGTTCTCTAAACTTTATGTCGAGCAATCGCCAGCCATTGAAAATCAACAAAATA
>JAUJPO010058392.1:0-13712 GCA_032270745.1 Tiaropsis multicirrata
ACCTTCTCCTGGAGCAACAACTATATTTTCATCATCTGCAATAACATGAGGACATTTGGATATAAGAGTGGTTTCAGAACAATCTACTCTATGCTGATTCATTGGATCTTCACATTCAAATTCTTTTTCTTCTCCGTAATTAATAATTGGTGGAATATCTTTATCATCAACAAACTTCACGACAACCGTGTCAGAAAAATCTGATTCATTAGTGATACTAAAATAAATGTCTCAGTCATCAACAAATCTAATGTCAGAAGCGTGTTTTCAGACACAAAAGTTTGGACATTTATCTCTCTGTAAAATGGATTTACGTTTTTGAGATGATTCAAAATAGAAAAAGCAATTTCTGGCCTAACTGTCTCAGCTAATGCGTGTCCATTATAACATAATTTTCGTTCCAATTTCATAAAGATAACATTACTATTATCAAGGGTTCTTGGCAAGACATTGCAAACTTCTTCAGTTTCAATAGGTATATTGCAAACTATTCCTTTAATTTTTGGGAATTGTCCTTTCGGTATTATTTTGAACTTAGCAAAACAATACGCTGTGAAATGACTGCTCGTTCATGCTTGTTGATATCTTGTAAATGGCTTGGCAAGTCATACAATTCAAGCTTATTTTTCACACTTTGACAAGGAACTTCCTGTTTCAAAAGTTTTACAAATGTAATACATATTGTCATAGCTAATGACAAGATCAGTAGATCAGATCAAGTCTATATCAAACCCATCTTTTGTATATTTTTCTTCTTTGAAATGCAGAACAGATCTTTTAAAAAGACATCTATGACAGAAAACACATATATAAAAAGGTCCTTCTTTAATACTGTTCTTAAAATTAGTTATTCTTTTGTTACGGTTAGAATTTTTCTTTTTGTGCTCTTTTTTACTTTTCTGATAGTATATCTTTTTACTTTTTTTTTTATTTCATCAGAGAATTTGTCATAGTGACGTTTGCGACTTTTTTTCACACTATCCTCAGTTTGTTTACTTTTGTTGTTCTGAAGATGCTCACGGTAAAGTTTTGTTCTTTTAAACCTTTCTAGAGACTGTTTGAGGACATCTGGTTTGACATCAATGTAAGCAAGTTGGTAGCAAAGGAAATCGTTAGTGGTTAAAATATATTCAGAAATATCTTTGACATCTGAGAATTCAATCAAAATTGATTTACCAATGTCACTTTCAATTATTTTTCCATCTGTGTCAAAGCTATGAGAGTCAAATATAAAGAGACAATTGTATCTGTTTTTGAGAATCGCAACACACAAGTTTTTAATAAATAAAATAACTCCAGTTACACCATTGCAAGAGAATAAATCAATATCAATAAAGGAATCAAAATTAACTTTACTACTATCAGAAAGCTTACGCCCATCAACTTGTTTGATTTGCCTAATTTCAAAGCAACTGTTCTCAACACATATTTTCTCAGGAAGCTCATTAATATGTAATGATCTATTTACTTTGATATCTTTAAAAACAGTATCACCTTTGTGCAAGATATAATCTAAATCAGAACTTTTCCAAAGACTTATCCTGCGAACGTTTGTCCAGCAAATCGAAAATAGTGATATTGTTGCACACTGCTTACCAGCACGTTGTCCGAACATTTCATTTGCTTGGTTGAAGTTACCTTGAATTACTTTTTCAAATTTCATGTTGAGAGCAAACTTTTGACCGTGTGCGCTACAAGCAGATAGATGAATTTTTTCTTGCTTTGGATTAGACTGAAGTTTTTTGTCGAAAATATGATTCTTTTCATAGAAAATTTTATTCAACCCACTCAAATCGAGAAAGTTTGAGATAACTACTTTGTCAAGAATGTAATTTAATCCACACAAGTTGAAAAAGTTTGAAACATCGATCTTTTCGTTGATAATTTGATTCAATCCACTCTTGTGGACAAAGTTATGTTTTTCTTTGTGTACTTTTTTAGTGATCAAGCGATTTTTCGACACACTGTAGGTTGTCAATGCTTTACTACACACCAGTACACTTTGGCATGTTAGATTGGTAAGAAAATAAAAAAATAAAATACAATATTTCATTAAAAAACTTCAGAATCTTCGTTACAAATAACAAAGCAAGCCAGCAAGTTGCATATGCATACCAGACCATCATAAAGCAACAGTTCTGAAAAATCATTGGTCTTTTGTTAGGGAGTTAAAAGCATACCAAGCTAAAAAGTCTATAGTCTAAAGTTGATACTTCGTAATAAATAGAACACGTACGCGTGATTGTAAACATCATATAGCCTAGAAATTTCTTTCTCCTAAAATGTCCAACTTTAGATAAGAAAGAGACAACGCGACCGCTTGCGAATTTACATCTAAGAAAAAGCCGTTTTAACAAATATTCCCCTACAAGATAGGGAAATATTTAAAAAGCGTATACCGTGCAACTCTTTCACGACGGCCAGATTTATAATTCAAAGAAATCCGTTTTTAGGGCGTTTCTCTATAACATGGAGAACTGAAAAGAAAACAAGGTCTTTTATCGCAGACTGTAACATTTAGGCTACGTCATAATTCCTTCGTTCATTTTTTTCTTGCATTGGCCGTCTCCAAAGAGTGAAACACGCAGCGAAAGAACCTAAATACAAGGTTCTCGTTTTAGCTAAAATCCTCGAGCCTGCTTAGTAAAGCTAAATGCGAAACAAGAGGCACTTTGTACACTTCCCCGGATTTCGCAAGGTCGAAACAAAAGAAATCCGTGTGCACCTTGCCCCTCCTGATAATGTTTTCGTAAGATATGCTGTCTTCACCATGAAGGGCATAGAGTCTTTTCCAGGCGTCCACGCATTGGAAATAACGGCCATGCATGGCTTTAGTTGATATTTTATCAACACGAAAAAACCAACTCGTTGTCTTTTTGTTTCTTGTTCATCTTTTGTTTCGTTGGTCCGTTTGTTGGTTGCTTCTATTGCCAGTTCGTTAATTTTGTCATCGGTTTGTTTGTCAGTTGTGTCGTTGTTCAGTTCGTAAGTCGTGCTGTGGTTAACGTTGTTCGTTTCGTTTGTCTGTGCGTTAAGTATCTCGTGAGTCAGTTCGTCAGTCGTGTCATGGTTAATGTTGTTCGTTTCGTTTGTCCGTTCGTTAAGTGTGTCATTGGTCAGTTCATCAGTCGTGTCGTGGTTAACGTTGTTCGTTTCGTTTGTCTGTTCGTTAAGTGTGTCGTTGGTCAGTTCGTCAGTCGTGTCGTGGTTAACGCCAGTGGTTTCATTGTTCGTTCCGTTGTTGTTTGCTTGCGCTTCGTCTGTCTTCTCGCCATTTTCTTGTTTCTTACTCCCTGAAAATATTTTTAATGATACTGAGGAAGCATAAATTGGTTTGACTTTTTGGTAGATAATAATAAGGGGTCAGAAACATAGTGGTTTACAGTTTACGGAAAGCACATGAACAGTGGTACTAAAAGAGGCCGGGGATCAATCCTTTTTTGGTTTGTTGATACCACCTTGTATTTATATAGTAGGGACGAATTATTAATTACATAAAAAATCAGAAAGTTAGTTCTTTTTGGATGTGTAGTACGCAGTACGAAGAAAGCAAAAAAAGAAAAAGAAAAAGAATCCACAGGACTAATTTTAAACAGCAATAAGTTCGAGTGAAACTTGCGAAAGTTGACATTATAATAACTTACACTCAACAAAACGATCCTTTAGGTAAGGAAGGATGTTTTTCCTTTGTTCTCTTGCAATAACCACGGAAAGAACCATCCTTCCTTATTGCGGTCGATTTAATGACCATTTTCATTTTTGGACAAATAAACGACAAGCCCGTGTTGGTGAAATTTAGTTAAGCTATGAAATTTAATAAGAATTATTATTCCTCTACCGGTCTTTCTAGGAATAGTTTCGATTTTAGAAAACTTCTCAACGGCATACTAAAAACAGCTTTTAATAATTGTTGATTCGTTAAATCTCGCATAAAAAATCGGAAAAAGAAAAAATAATAGACTAATTCTGATCAATTAAATTATCTCAATGTTTATAAACTATTAATAGTCAAGACTCATTCAAACGTTAGTCTTTTTTGTCCCAACTTATATATAATATTAAGACAAGTTCTTCAGTTGTATATAATACAATTAAGAAATAGATATGGAAAACGCAAACCGCTACATGATTTCACATAATTCCAATAATAAAAAGCAACCTTTGTTTCTTGCCCGTTAGAAATGATAAGAAAAAACAAGAGGGAGACGTTTGATTTTTTATGATTAATTATTATAAAAATTTCTGACTTATCCATGCATTTTTTGTAGCAATATTTTTTTTAATTTTATTCATGTTTTCGTTCACTCAAGGATTCAAGATTTCATTTCTTACCCTGCCATGTATTTTATATTTTTCAGTTGTGGAACATGTCTTTCCAGGTGGCTGGTAATCCACAGCTGTTTTGCCCACTCTCTTCGGTTTTTGACCGCAACCAGGACATACCATTTGGTTGCAAAACATATCAGATGGGCAATCTTCATTTTGACATTTCTAAAGATAAAAACAATACTTTATCAATTTTTATGATATCAAAATAAAAAGATTGTATATATAATAAAAGATTGAACTGACTTAGGCAAACTTAGTGTGAAAAAGAAATGTGAGAGTTTGACAAGAGTATACAGTATACGCACCATACTGCCTAATTCGTCCTTTTTATTTTTGGCAATATTGTTGAAATATTTTCTGAAATTAAATGTGTTAGGGTGTCTCTGTATCCAAGTGGAAGTGCAATAAAATGTTTCTCATTTAAAATACGATTTGGATAAAATAGATTTGATGGAATATGAATATCTCAGAGTTGTATATCTACCCTAATTTTTAGTACGAAGTACCGATCAAACTGCGATATTTCAAAATAATCAATCCAATTTCAAGTTTGACTTATAAGTTTGGTAATTTAGATTTAAAAGCCAGTTCGACTAAATTCAATCAGGCAAGCATCGGAAAAATTGTTTTCAATACCCGCCGGCCGCATCAACATTTTCTTCCAAAATCTTATGCAGGGAAAGTGGAACTTTCTCCATAATTTGTTTTCTCAACGTAGAGGCTTTTTTTCTAAAAAGAGCTCATCACATCTATTTTGCTTTTAAAACCCGGCCTTTTTACCGTCCACACCTTCTGCATGTAGTATGGTATAAATGTAAAATGTACTGGTCCTATATTTTTGGAGAAAACATTTAGGGGGTGAATAGTGAGCATTTATTGATGGTGGCTTTTACCTTACCTAATAATTGGTAAAACATAAGTTTAATATGCCTTGATTTTCGTTTTTCTTGGACATCCTCTTAATGTTCTCTGTAAAAAGGATCTTCTTTGGTGCAGATGTTCGAGACGTGTTTGTTCCATTTCAGTTTTTTATGCAGTGTTACTCCAAGGTATTTAGCAGTTTCAACTGATTCGAGGGTTTCATCATGAATGGTGTATGCTGTTGGGAGTGGCTTTATTTTGTTGGTAATGGAAAGCAGCTTACACTTCTGGGGATGGAATTCCATGTCCCAGTTTCGTTCCCAAAGTTGCAGTTGATCCAGATCATTCTGAAGGTAATGCATATCTAAAATTGATTTAATGCATCTATACAAAATATGCGTCGTCAGCAAATAGCCTTAATACAGAATTAAGTAATGCGGGCATATTGTTTATATATAATAGAAACAACAGGGGTCCGTCAATACTCCTGGTATTGACTAAAAATGGGAATAGCCCATTTCTTGTTAGTGAAAGAATCATTCAAAACCGCTAGTTAGTTTTATCATAAATTGCAAAAAAACTTTTTTGGTTTCATTGTTCAAAAGCTGTGTGTTGAGAGTGTTAATGATTTTTTAATAAAATAAATTTATTGAGTAAAAAATCCAGCGTTTTGAGCATCATTTAATCATTGACGTTTGCTATTAAAATGATACGTTTTTTATCTAGTTGACCTGACTGACATACAAAGTCGAAGGAAGAAGTTACATGATGTAGGAATGATTACAATGGCAGAGAATTTATATTCAATAGATTCAATTAAAGATTTTTTATTTTTTCCTGGCGATACTAATCAAAAATTTTGATTGTCAAAATAATCAAAATTAACCAAATGCAATTTAAATATTATTGCTCGATTGCTGAACACAATTGAAATTCAATCAAACACCAAGTTTCCAGTAAATTTCTATTGTTGGATGTTCAGCAATTGAACAATAATTTAGATAAGAGACTGTCGACTTCAAATCTTATAAACTGATTTGAATGTAACGGGTCTCGTAGTCTTGATTTTTCTTCAAAATCTTGAAGAAAATGCTCTGGTTGGCTGAAATTGCCTATTGTTTTTTAGATGATAGCCTGTGGCCTAGTACTTCTCAGTTTTGCTACTGTATAACTGTAAGGCTCTTGTTTGAAGGTTTTATACAATTTTGACATGTTCACCCCTCCCATCGGCAGAAATTCCAAATCAGGGCACGCATTTTGATTGGCTCATTTTTTGCTGTTTAAAAAAATCAAACAAACGTATGATTTCAAACAGTCTTTTTGTTTACAATGAGTTGCGCAAGGTTTGAATTGTTTTGAAAAGTTAGTGATTTTTCTTTTGCAATTTAAATTGTTGAGCTGCAGCCATATATACTCTGTATTTGAGTTCGAGCTTTTTTAGAATTTTATTTCTTTCAAAAGTTTTGTAAAAACAGAGTATATGGGTCCAGAGACTAATATTGTTTTACTGTGCGAGTTGAAATTCGTGCAATTTGATTGGTTTAATACAGCTGTCATTTTTGGTGGGAAATTCAAACTGTGTGTAGTTTTTTCTCATATGGGGAAAGGTTCATATTTTAAATAGCAATAATTCTGTTCAATTGTGTTTAAAATTTTTTGATTTCAAGAAATTAACCTCTTTGTCAAAACAATATCAACCTACAAAAATTAAACATGTGTGTGAGACCATTATAATATCTAAATTATTTTTTGATTTTTTATCCTTTTTTGAATAACATTTTTTTAAGTAAATGTAAAAAATGTGACCGTAACGTTCTATAGCAAGAAAACATAAAATTGGAGAACTCTGTAACATAATTTATTTTCATATTTAGTTAACTTACGTTCATCAAAATTTTTGTATAAACATAATGAAAGATTTTCATTAATTCTTCCAGACAGATGATGAGATCATACAACCACTTGAAAGCCAAGGATTGAAACGACTTTATGCTGTTAAATCAAAAAAATTTGGTATGAATATAAAGTGATATCAATATTCTAAAATACCTTTAAGGGGCTATATTGCAAGAATAATTATTATTGGTATAGTGGTTATCGTACTTGCCTTCTGTCCATGGCCAGGAGGTCCGAGTTGGATACTCACCTTGTTACTGCAATTCACTTGGAAATTGAGTGCTCCTTCGCCCTGGTCAACCCATGTCATGTGAGGGAAATTGGGTACCATAACTCTGATACAAGAGTGTGGGTAGATATTCCAGGCATTATGGTGTGCGGCAGTACTCACAAGGTTCTACATCTGCGAGAACAATATGTTCTCCCGTGTAGTTTGAGTGTCTCTGTATACGCCATGGCTCTGCAACTGTACGGTTGCAATGTCTGGCAGTGCTGAGATTCCTATTCTCTAGTGGGTAGAACCCATTCCGAGACATAGGAGGGCATATATCTATATCTATCTAAATCATTTGCTCTTGAAAAAGCAAAGAAACAAACTTTTAAATTTGCACGATCCTTAAAGAAAATTAGTAGATGCTGTTTTTTAAGCAAATCAAAAGCAAGAGAGATAAAAATGACAACTTGAATAAATTAGATAAAGAAAATGCATAAATAACACATGTCATCTTTATTTATTACAGATCATATTGTGGAGATGAAGAAGCTGAACCATTCTATATTGGTCAATTATATGGAGCTACTAGATATCATGATAGAGGCCCCAGGTTCTGAAGAGGTAATTACTTTTAACTTACAATGTGGAAAGTTCACTGGTTACATAATAGTGTGGTTCAGAGTTTGTGTTTTTCTTGTACAGATGTGAATTTAAAACTCAAAGCCGGCCAATTCTATTTATAGTTTGGATTAAATCCATCAAAATTTTGTTATTATATTATAGTAATGGACAACCTCACCCCTAGATGGGTTATCTCCCCTAAAATTCTGTTGTCCCTAAAAAATGGATCCCCCTTCCTAATAAATCTTTAGTTTTTACTGAAATAATGTTTCCTGGGCTGCTCCTTCCACTTGGAACATTTGATAATCCTAACGGAACTACCAGCAGAACTCTATTTTCAGAATGAACTAATATGCCTCGAAACAAAAATATTAACTTTTTACTTATATTTAATTTTCATTTTCATTCAATCCTTCTGAGGTGATGGCATTTTATATTTAAATCATCTATCAAAGGAATATTTCTGCTGAATATCACCAGTGACAAAAATAATATCATCAATGAATCCTTGTGTTTTCAACCAACCACAAATAATATTTTACACCTCCAATACTAAATACAACCTAAAAACAAAGGGAAACCCAATAAACACTTTCAATACTGATAATAACACTTTAAAAATATTGTACAGCTTTAAAAGACAAGACTGAGGCGAAGGAGGGTCCCGATAGCACTGACAGGAATTCGAAAAATCCTGAAAAATGGATCTTGAAAAAGCCCATTACCACTGTTTTTTTAGAGAGTGAAGAAGATCGAAGAAATCAAGTTAATGTTTATTAACCTACATTATTTGATAAACGAGTTTAGACCACATCAGGTAAATTGTTCATCCCAAAACTACTTGGAAATTCATTAGTGTGCTGAGTGAACCACAAAAAGATTTAAGTATTTTGTTGGTTTTGTGGAACTCTTTATTTTTTTCATTAGTCAGAGAAAAGCCTAACTTGAATTTTGAGCTGGGGTACAACTTTTTGAATTCGGTCCACTAGTTGTAAGCTTTTAAAGTAAAAAAATCACGTCAAAGAAAGTACTAAAATATGTCATAAAAAGGGTATTAAAAGTTTGTTTTTGGGAATTTTCATCTCGATTTGGTTGTGCTGAAATACTAAAATCTTTCTCATAAAAAATGATCATTTAAGTCTTTAATTCTAGCAGTAATTACCTAAAATACATTTTGCTCGATTAACAGGCGCGGGAAACACTGAGGATCATGTTATACAGACAAAAGTTGCAACGTATTGAGACAACTGAACGGTTGAGAGAGTAAGTTTGTTATACAGACAAAGTCTTCTGCATCTTTCTTTTTTTATTGAAAAACAAGTACCATACTATGGAATTAAATGGTTTGGTTTGGTTTGATTGATTCAACATTGATGCCAGGGATGGCGCTATTTGTAGAATGTAATCTACATACCTTATCGGAAAAAATAATGTCGGAAATTTTTTGGAGGTGACGAAATTTTGTCCGACGATAAATTTAGTCCGATGAAAATGTTTTTTACTCGTTTTTTTGGATAAAAGTGACGAAAATATTTGTGAGTGACGAAAATTATATCCGATTAATAATTAAGTCCGACGAAAAATTAGTCTGACATTTTTTTGTCCAATAAGGTAGTAATTAGTTATAATGGGAACAGACAATTGATGCATACATAACACAACACACAAATTTTGCGCCATTCTTGTCTACACCAGGGGTCTATACTTCACCACTGCAAACCAGCTAGATAGATCAAACGATCCAAATCAGTTTTGAGTCAGACAACTGACTAAGCAAGCAATTTTTGAAATTTAAATGATAGTTTTCTCGATAGTGCTCAATATTTTAATTAGAGCAGTGTATAATAACATAAAAAACTGTTAAATTATGTTAAAATTTAGAAACTGACTGAACAAGCAATTTTTCTTTTGTTAAAATTTTAGAAATATTGAAAAAGCAAGAGCTATTCTAAAGAAAAGTTCATCAAATCTGAACACATCAACCTCAGCACCCACAACCAGTACTAACACAAAACAAGAAGAAGATTTGTCCGAATCCAAGCCAAATATTTCGGACAAAATGGACAGTGCATCTGTAGAATTGGACACATTGGAAAAACTTCAGCATAAAATCATGGCAGATATCATAGATGGAATTCCTTGAAATTTTGCATTATGTGGAACCAGGTATTGCTTTTAGTTTTCTATTTTGGAATATGAACTATTTTTTATAAATGGTCATAATTACAGTGTAGGAAAGTTGTTTTTAATCTAACTGGGAAACATAATTATATACCGACAGAAGCAACTATCAAAAAGGAACTGTCCAGTAATGTAAGATCGAAAATTCAAATTTTTTCGAAACATACCTATATCAGAAGAAGCAACGATCATGAAAATGAATTTGTCCAGTAATCTAAAGATCCAAGATTCAAGTTATTTTTTTCGATTCAAATGTAAAAGAAAAAGAAAACAAGCTAAAAGAAGTTCATTAGCCTGGAGGAAACAGAATTTGTGGTAAATTGATTAATTTTCTTTTGTTGAGAATATTTTTGCAAGGAACTTGTAAATCAATGTACTGGAACTATTGTGTGGTTGAAATGTTGATAATATTTTTTAAGCATTATCCCTATTAATGTATGGAGGGAACTTGTAAATACTACTGGAACTTTGTGTGGTTGTGAAAATCAATGCATATTGGATTGCTGATGGATAGCTAGAAACTATTTTGGCAAGAGCTGTAAAAGGAGTAGACATAGTTTGACGACTAAGATTACACAACAATAGTTCAATAGGTTTCAACACTAGATAATAATGATTTGAGCTCTCAATATGTGGAAATCTTTTCTTGAAAATAATTATGGTGCTAAATTTGCACAATGAATAATTAAAAAAAAAAATCAAAAAGACTTGCACTAAGAATTAATATCGTTATGTTTATATTGCGACTCATGTAGCTATCTCAAATGGTTATATTGGTTTTTATAGTATGCTCAAACATGAAGATGGAAATATCAATAGATGAATTATATTCGCGAATTGGGTCATGATGATGTAGTGAAAAAGCTGAACATTCTTTGTTATGCTATTATAGATGAATAATACATACAGACTTCTAATTTTTATAAAAGTTATTTAAAAAAAACGCAAATTGGTTTTCGTGATCTCTGTCTTTACTTTTTGATTTTTTAAATGTTGGCATTTTTTCGGTGATTGATAGTCGATGAATTGAAAATCGTGGATTTCCAATAAAGATACCTGGTGGAACTTCGCTCGTTTGATGACCTTGAGGGTCGTACAATTAATGCAACAAACTCGCGTTTTGTTTCGATTGGAAATGGAAGGTTTTTTTGCGCTTTTTGAAAAGTGAATTTTAACTTGCTAAAAAGCTCTTAACTTAAGTATTTTGAAGTAAAGGTTTTAAAGCCAATCATTATGTAAAAAAGAATAATGAGTTAGCAATATTCAAAATTGAAGTGTTTTTTTTCAAGGAGTTTGATTTTTACAGTGGTATTCGAAAGTTTGAAAACGTTCGATTGTCTATTTTGTTATTGAATTAATTTCCATTACTACAAACCACAGATATCGTGGTCTGAAGTTGTAGCTAATACCATTGTCGCCGGCGCAGGACCAAGATCCTACCGTTATATAGCCGGCTAGAACCTTTAAGCAAATTTACAAGGTTATACCTCGAGTTTGTTGCATAATTTGTACGGCCCAAAGACGCCGACAAAGGCCTGCAGTTTTTAGGACCACACACACGGTACATTATATAATTGTTTTAATATGAAATATCAAAATAGATAAGGGTTTTTCTGTTTTCTGGGAATGAAAAGTTATCAATCTATATTTGAGTCATGTATATTTCTTCTTACGTAAAAGAATTAAGAAGTCAATGGATGGAGGGGAATTCAGATTAAATGAATCTTCAAAAAGAACTTATAATAATCTAACAAAATAGGAAAAAGGGAAGAGAGAAGGATTCATTTTTAGTTAAATTTTACGATCTAAAAAGTGTTTTTTCTTCTAGTCAAATATAATTCCTCGCGTTCTTTCCTTCCTTCCTCCATAAGGCTCTTTAATGCATCAATTAGGAAAGGATATGAAAAAAACTTGTGTCTAGATGTTCTATCTAAAGGGTTTATTCATCAAAGATCTTCTTCTCTGAATTGTTTTCGTCTGTACCTGTAGTCAATTTTGTTGTTTTATGTTTTTTGTTCGGTCACTGTTTCATATGAGCGTCAGATTTGGTGGTGAAATGTACCGAAAACTATGAAGTGTTTTCCTTATGAAAGCTTAGACCAAGGGAATCATTTTATGCATATAATATTTGAGTGTTGGGAGGGGTGGCAGATGAGAGAAAATACGAATTAAAGTTAAGAACATCCGAGCCTCGGTCGAAATTTACTGGTTCTTATAAAAACAAAAAAAAGTGTAATGGTGTGTTTTTTCATTATGTTTTGTTTTTCATCTTTCTTTTCGTGTACATCGTCACATGAGTACAGACATTGTCACCAAGGGGTTCTGGTTATAAGAAATATTATTTGTTTTTTTTGAAATACTAGTTTCCTTTTCGTCATAAAGTCTTTTTGGTCATGAGCACAGTCATGGAGGGAAACCAAACCCTTTTTTTGTCTACATCTTATATAAGGCTTTAAAAACCAAAACTTTAAGGACATGCTATTCTAAGCTTCCTGAGCTGAGGACAGCAAAAAAGAACTTTAATTTTTTAAGTTAAATTTTAGGAACATTTTAGGGTTTTCAGTGTTCACGATGTTCTAATAAAAAGAATGATATGAAGAATATAAAATTTTCTTGACTAGCTATTTTCGTTTTGGTTTTCTTTGTTTTGGTTTTAATAATAGTTTCATTTCATATATTATATCCCTGGCAAGTTTTTCTGGTGTGATGAACCGTCATAAAAAGGAAAAATTGTTTCGGTTTGTGATGAGGAAAAGAGGGAGTTAGTCTACTTTGACTATGTACCACCTCTTCGTTTTCGGTATTGAACTTCTTCTGGAACACATCATCCAATACATAGATACATGTTTTTGCACGTTTTCTTTTATTAGAACGGGAAATTTTTTGTTGAGGCTGGATCTACAATTTTGTTCCATGTTCTTACTAATGAATCCAAATAACAAAGAAAAATGTATTGTTTCGGCCCTTTATTAAAGTGTGAAAAATCCGTTTTCTTAATTTCAGCTTTGGCACCTTCTTTAAAGTCGTCTTAGTTTTCGAACAAATCTCAGCCTTTCTCAAAATACTAGCCTTGGCGATCATTTTAAGTTTTAATTTTCTGTAAAAAAATTGTGGAAAAGTTCGTATTTTCTTTTGCTGAGCTTTCACGCCCTCTGGGCTTCTTGTGTTGATCATGAAGAGCAATCAATTAGTGATTTGACTTAAAAATTTGATGGATCTGTGGGCTAGCTTGACGGTCATACTTTTATTAAAATAAACAATTATTATTTTATTCAGGGAATTCACATTCCTTCATTCTTATTTTCACACGTTTATTTTACGGGGTGTGACAAAAAGATTACAAATAATCTATTATATCTTTTCCCCCCTAATCATAGCATTTTATGACGTCATATTTCAATCATGTTTTGAAATAATGAAAGGAAATTCAATACATACGATAGTACTAGTAAGGTTTATACCAACCAGATTAATTTTGGATTTATTGGTCAGCCAAAGCTGAGCATTCAAATAGGTAAAATTCCGTTCTTCTTCTACTACTTCTTCCATAAGACGGCAAAAAAAAATTCCGATTTTCTGATATCACTTTGATTTCTAAACTTTCTTCCGA
>JAUJPO010058403.1:0-13711 GCA_032270745.1 Tiaropsis multicirrata
CGCAACGAGCGATTGCGGAACTTTTCGTTTGTCGGCCAGCATCTCGGCCAGGCGTTGGTAGAATCGTAAACATTCGTAACGAGGTGGCAAAGATAACATTACTCTTTCATTATCATTTATGATGTGGCCGCCAACCAGAGCAGGAATAAGTTGGTGTCTTATTACTTCAATAGTAAGTAGGTATTCCGTAAATAGATAACGTCATGGATATTACGAATAGTTTGACTTCAAAAAATACAAGTTACTAAGAAGGAATGTCCATGGAATCGTTGATGATATTGTGAGGACCATGAACAGCCAGTAGTACCGAATAATAAATATCCCAGTAGATTACGGAACGTTGTTTGAACATCCAAACAACGCGTTATTTCAATGTCAGAACGTTATTTGGACATCGAAACAATGTTGCAATAACGCGTAATCTTATCGTTTTAGTATCTCAATCAGTTGAAGAAAAGACCAAAGACAATGATAAATGGACCTCCAGAACAAACTTGAGTAAGATATAAGCATTTCTATTTAAAGTTTAAGAATATTCTGTCAATCTTTTTCAATAAATTAATACACATTTCAATAGATATCATAATTTGCAATTAACATTTTAATTTACAATTAATTATTTTACATGATGAAAGCTAAACGTGCAAAGTACTATGCCTCTTTCGAATCAGTTTTTCATGGTCCTTTATGCACTTGGGAATCCGATTTGGAATTCGGATCAGAAAAGTGTTCAGTCTTTGTGTTCCAGAACAGGGCGATGATATTTTCAGTACATTGTATTTTCACATTCAAAAGATTGTTAGCTTTCAACTTTTGAAGCAAAAGAAGAGAACTCAGGAAAAGCTCCATGGATAAATTTGTTCATCGGTGCGCAAAACTGGTGTAACATTTCTCTATTTGACATGTTCGCTTAATTTCCTATCTCTGACTGGCTTGCATAGCTTAGCTATTGTTGTTGATTTCCTTGTCGTGCGTACGATAACACGTCGTTGTTGTTTGTGTATAATATCCCGATCGCCTCCGTCACCATCAACAAAATTATTGACGTCATCACAACCTATTGAGCTCAATAATGTTTCGCGTCGTTCCACAATTACGCACTTCTTTGTTATAACGATTGCGCGTAAATAGCGCAAATCGTAATTATTGTTATTATCGAATTCGATACTTCTTCGGTAAACAGGGATCATTTTGATTTTCATACCCTCTTTGAAATAATAAACCCTTCTCACAGATCACCAACTTTTGTGTAAAAGTGTTTAGGAGGTGTTTAGCAAAAAAAAATTTGTTTAAATATGTTTTTTAGAAAGAAAATATTAATGTTTAGGTTGAATTTTGTTTTCATAAAGTTTACGTTAAATATATAACAACACATATAAGATGTATTTTCATAATCATGAATTCCATAGAAAGTCTTGTCCAGAGTTAAAACTTCATTAAACTCGCTTTCCCCGCACTATTATAAATCCATTCATATGATGAACGTAGTCTGGACCCATTTTAACTCTTCTTCATTTCACAAAGCTCACATGAGAAAAAATTAGTATGGTAACATTGGCAGTTTGTATTTCGCACCCAAAATGACAGTTGAGAAATTAAACCAATTTCAACTCACGCATAAAAAACAATAGGGATTTCGGCCAATCAGAGCATTTCTTCAATATCTTGAGAAGAAAAATCAATCCAATGTGACCCGTCTACTTTCGAGTCGGGTAAGAATCGGATGACGACGGGATCTCATCTATGATGAACGATGCTAATACTTTATTCATTTATTCAGCAAACACATTACGTTATTCCAACATTGTTTCAACATCCAAATACCCGTTTTGACGTTGTAACGCCGTTATTTCAATGTTGAAACAACGTTCTGTGTCTGTTAGGGTGGGTTTGAATCACAGTTCGAATCATCGCACATTTTATTAGTCAATGGTCTTGATGCATTAAGAGACCCAAGGCAGAATTTTGAGCTCGTTGAATTAATCCCCGAACCCAATTTGAAAAGTATTCAGGGGTACTCTCAAAACTAAAGTTAAAAATTTGCCAGAAAACTGACCTTTGTAGTACATTTTTAGTCACTAACGTATTTCAAATATGTTAATTGTTAAAGGAAGAAACTTTCGCGAGTTCGCGATTTTTCGACAAAATCGGGAAAGTAAGTTCCCACGAAAAATGCTGACCGTCTTCATTCGCGAAAGTTAATTCCGGCAAAATATATTTTTTCCCAAAAGATTTCAAAAACTTTATTTTTGGAGGGATATTTTGGGATTATCTAGATTTAGAAAGGGTTTTTACTTCAGATATCGTAAGTTACTACGTATTTCGTACAGACGAGATAAAAAGGTATAGATAGGACCTTGTTTGATATACTAAAAAAATATTCAACCTTTTTTTCTATTTTTCAGTTTGTGAAGATCATCCAATCAAATGTGACTTTTATTGGTCACGTGGTTGGTTCACGTGCAATAACGGTGGTGCATTGTGGGAACATTGTCCGAAAAGTTGTGGCTTTTGTGGAGACACGCCAGGTTTGATTATAATGCTTCTTATCGGGCCTCTCCTGACGTTAATTCAACATTGTTTCAACGTCCAAATAACGTTCTGGCGTTGAACGAACTTGTTAAAATAACGTTTTGTGTCTAGCGGACTGGTTTGTTTCAAATAAATATCGAGTGAAAAAGCCCAACCTCGATCCCAAGATGAAACTTATCGACTTATATGTTGGGTTGTAAGAAACATTACGTAAGAAACATTACGTAAGAAAAATTACGTAAGAAAAATTACGTAAGAAATATTACGTAAGAAACATTACGTAAGAAAATATTGAATTTTTTTTGAAAATCTCTTTTTTGGAGGATTTCGATCCAGCCAGCATTAGACCTAGAAGATTAAAAAGCAGCGTCTAGGGATCGATATTGACCAAAGTGAATCTACATTTTTCAGCCATTTCCCCCTAGTTTTAGCAAAGAAATTCTAAATATTCTCTAATTTCGATATCTATCCTTTTTTAAGAACCTCGAAAAACCTTAAAAGCATCCTAGGTCACTTATATCAGGGAAATGTTAAAGTAAACTTTACTTTAACATTTCCCTGCTTATATCTTCAGCGCTTTCACATCCATTTCTAAAATATTTAAGTAGTAGACTATTATTTTGAAATTATTGCGAAGAGTTTCAGTATTAAAAACGAATGTAATGGATTTTTGTTCGTTCTTTTTTTAGATTGCACAGACAAACGAACATCGCGTTGTGCCTGGTTTAAGAGCAAAGGCTATTGTACTAATGGTAGATACAAGAATTACATGCAAGGATATTGCGCTAAGACATGCGAGTTGTGTGAAGGTATTAGTTCTTTAACCCTCATACCGGACGCATGGTCTTTATTTCATGGGGCAGAGGAAAGTCTAACTTAAATTTTGAGGTATAATTCTTTTAATTTGGTTCAGTATATATCAAGTTAGCTTTTAAAGTAAAAAAATCACTTTTTAAAAAGGTCGAAAAAGGGTATTCAATTAAAGCAATTATTTCCAAAATGGCACTCTTTTTAATAGTTTTTTCAATTTTTCAAATAAAACTTCCGTGAAAACAAAAAAGATATCTAAATTTGATACCCTTTGACGTACACCTTTGACGTACACAGGCCTGTGAAAGGTCGTATTTTTTACTTTTTTAAAAGTGATTTTTTACCTTAAAAGCTTAAAACTTTGTAAGTACTGGACCAAATTTAAAAGTTTATACCCCAAAATTTAAGTTATAAAGCTTAGACTTTCCTCTATCAAATGAAATAAATATTGTTCGGCTCCCCGAGACCATCAAAGACTTAAGATATTTTGTGGGTCACCCTACACCCCAAAGGGGTGATTAATTAAAACCCAACTATAAAATGCCTCTGAGGAATCGAAACTACACGTGAATAGAATTAGCTGACGTCCCTGAACATGATAGCGGAAGGCAAGCTTCCTCTTGCTCGAAAATACTTATTTCGCTTTGGGTTTGCAGAGGTTAAAGCAGACGATCATGTCTCTAAAAGCCCGCTGAAATTAATCTGGGCAGGTTAATTTGTTCATTTAATTTTATTTTCTCTACGGGACAAAATCAAAGAGCTACAAAAATGCCAGTCAATTTGTTTTATGATTGCTTATGATGCATACAAGATAACACTCGGTTGTAATTGTAAAGAATTTTCTTTTTCATTAAAGCACCAAAAAAGCCAAAGCTTGAGCCTGGGTGCAAAGACTATGAAGACATGTGTAGCAAATGGGTCAAATATGGAGACTGCAGAAAAAGTGCTGACGTCCGAAAGTTTTGTCCAAAATCCTGCCGCATATGTGGTAATGTGCCAACAAAGAAACCATCCAGTTTGAGTAAGTCAATGATAAACGTTTTCTGACAGTATTCTCCGTCGCTCGTGGTGCTACGTCATAACAAAATGTCGAATAGGTAGCACAGAGATATTCTAGGCTGGGGAGGCTGGGGAGGCTGGGGACGAGATTTGATTTGTAGTTTACTGCATTGATACATTTTAAGTGACTCAAATTATATACACAAGAGAGTCTGCTAAATCACGTGCCTCACGTACCCTAGTGCCTTCACTTTTTTCACGTGCCTCAACTGCCCTAGTGCCTTGCGTGCCCTAGTGCCTCACGTGCCCTAGTGCCTCGCGTGCCCTAAAAATTTTTTTGCCCTAACATTATATCATGATGAAATCAAGCTGTTTTAAATCCCGAAATGCCGATGTTTTGTCAAGAATACCGAAATACCGACTAAAGAAGGTGTCAATTACCGAGACCGAGTACTAATCGACTTTATCCCTTAAATACCGATAAAAAAGACCTCATACCGATGTACCAATAAACCAGTACGCCCCCACGTTCAGTAGTTGGGCCACTTAATTACTATTTACTTGAACTCTTCTTTACAAGTAAATTTAATTATCGCTTAAAGAATTTAAGACACGTGAAAAATTTAAGGCACGTGAAAAATTTAAGGCACGTGAAAAATTTAGGGCACGTGAAAATTTTAGGGCACGTGAAAAATTTAGGGCACGTGAAAAAAATTGGGCACGTGAAAAGAATTGGGCACGTGAAAAATTTAGGGCAATAGGGCACGTGAGGCACAAAGGCACTAGGGCACTTGAGGTACGTGAGGCACTAGGGCGCTTGAGGCACGTGAAAAAGTGAAGGCACTAGGGCACGCGAGGCACGTGATTTAGCAGACTATACACAAGAGTATCTAAGAATCTCAGTTGGGGAAAAAAGGTCGTGAAAAAGTTGCTATTATCTTGATAAAATTTAACCATGCAGTTGAACTTGATTTCAAATGCGTATAACACGCCACAACTGAGAGACTGCGGTAGTTTCGAAATGGACTCCCCTCCTTCCCCGCCGGTATCAACCGCAATGAGAAATCTTCGTTCGTCTTTTAATTATTATAGAACCAAGAGTTTGTGAAGATGAAAATCCCATTGTATGCAAACAAAAATATCTTTGCGCAAGAAAACAAAGCATCGCCAGTAAACAATGCCGAAAAACCTGTCAAATGTGTGGAAAGTCTGGTTCCTGTTACGATTTGGACAGCCTTTGTTACTGGTATAAACATCAAGGTCATTGCAAACCAAATTCCTATTATTACAATCACGTGTCTTCTAGATGTGCTTACAGCTGTGGTATTTGTTCATCATGATGTATTTGAAAATTAAAACAACAATACTGCCGTTCGAATGGAACGTTTTCCAAAGTAATCGTTTTCAATGGACCATTTTCCAGTGGGAACAATTTTCTATGCTAACTTTCATCCGGAACGGTTTTCAAGACCTATTCTTCCGTTGGCAGGGGGTCCAAACCGGGTCTGTAG
Source organism: Tiaropsis multicirrata (assembly GCA_032270745.1). Classification (NCBI taxonomy): domain Eukaryota; kingdom Metazoa; phylum Cnidaria; class Hydrozoa; order Leptothecata; family Tiaropsidae; genus Tiaropsis; species Tiaropsis multicirrata. The sequence goes on from JAUJPO010058403.1 coordinate 5,853, forward strand.
TGATATGGAGTGTAAGGTATCTTAAAGATACTAAGAAGGTTTACCGTTTTTCAATTTTCAATTTATTTTGTAAATTTTGGTCACTAAATTATAAAAAAACGTTATTATAAATTTTGTCGAAAGTAATTTTACATCCGATTCATGATATTTATACGGAAACATCCACAAATATGTGTCTAATATTCATAATATCCATTACGTAATCTTTTAATACGGAAACATCCACAAAAGACGGGTGTTTGCCACTAGTTTTATTGTTAAAAATTCAAAACTGGTGGCAAACACGGCATAAAAGATTGCGTAATGGATTTCATGAATTTTTAAATCAAGAAGACGACGAACGGTGTTTAACACGCAACCTGAAGCTAATATGTTTCTGCGTTTCTCTAGAACGGGTCTAGAACGAGAAGTCGTGAAAATATCTGTTTTAGAACAATGGAGAGATTTATTCACAGGTTTTCATCTTTTGCTTCGAAATTTTATTTTCTATAGCTACGCTTGCAACCCTAAATTATCATTTAGAAAAAAAGACACATTACATCGTCGTGATTTATCTCCAATTTAGCGCCGCCCTCTATTAAACGCCGCCCTCTAAAGAGCGCCGCACCTAAAATCTCGAAAATTTAAAGAGCGCCGCGGCGCTTATTTGAGGAAATACGGTATCTTCAACATCAAAAAGATATCTCATTCGATGAAAACGAGATTGCGCTTATTTGAGGAAATACGGTATCTTCAACATCAAAAAGATATCTCATTCGATGAAAACGAGATTAGCCTTGATTTTTGTTGATTTGTCGTTTCACGTTCATATAAATCTGGAAGTAAATGGCCCTCTCTTTCAGAGAGCTCGGAATTTAAGAGGAAATAAAGAAGAATACATAATGAAAGCGGTTCTATAAATTAATTTCCTATCATTCTTTTCCAAATCTCTGGTTTATAGAAATTTATCTGAAATTTACTGTATCTTTAGAGCTCTTTTTTTGAAAGAGTAGCCTTCTCAGAATCCCCCTTCCCCCCCCTAAAAAAGGAAACTCTTTTGAAAAAAAACATTTTCTAAGTCAAATTTTGTCGCGCTGTGAAGTAAGACTTATTCTTTTATCGCATTTGTTTTTTCACGTTTCTTTTAAAAACATATGGTAACAGTTTTGGTACCGTTTGCTTGAAAAAAGTTAAACAAAAATACTGGGCTCTAGTGTTGACGGATCACTTTTGACGGCGGGCTTTTGACGTGCTGTAACATGGTTGTTTTTCGAGAATAGTTTTGAACCGCTTTTCAGTCTCTCTAAGGAGTCAAGGGTTTCTCTTAGGTACAATTTGAACATTCGGATAAACTTCGCGAATTTCGCAAATATTTTACCCATAACAAACCAATTTGTGTCCGCAAGTTCAAAATGTAAACAAAAGAAAAATACAAATGATTTCCAGATCAGGTTTTTTAACTATGATACCTTAATTCTTTAGTTTTGAGTGTTTTCCATGCTAAGTTGGGTAGAAGTTTTGCGATATAGTTTTCATTGATCAAAGAATTTAGTGGAAAAGGTGACGATGATGAGATGTCGAAAGACATGTAAGATATTTGTTGGAATTGTTTCCAAGTCACGAAAAATGTGATGCTTAATCTGTGGGACGCAAACCTGCCAACGTGTTGGCCAACATTTCGACTAACATATTATTGGCCAACGATGTTGGCCGGTTTTCGGTGGGTGCCAGCATTGGAAACAAAGGAAAAAAATCTCTAAAATGTTGGTCAGTGGATATTGGTCGAAATATTGGCCAACATGTTGGCCGGTTTATGGAGGCCTTAAGCCTTAAGAGACATAGTGAGCCTTTGAGCTTTTTTTCGGATTTCTTAAAATCTCCTTAAGGAATACAAATTTTATCAATAACAATTGAACTTGCTTGGAAACGAGACCAACGATTAACTTTTTGCATCGTGAGAAGAAGGTCGGTACCATTTGAATTTAGTAATACAAAACAAAAGCAGTCAATCAATTTTATTGATGTCTGAAATATCAAGTTAAAGCTTTTTTAAGTTCGTTAGACAAAGTATTTAACGCTAAGTTCACATGTTAATGCACCTTTTTTTTATTAGAACGCTGTGACAAGTTAGAGAAAGCCTAAACCAGGATATTTCTTTCTAAAAAAAAACCTTAAAATGTTCTTAACATGTTCTTAATTTTACTGAAAAGGAGCCTTGTTACCTGTTTCCTCGAGAAATCTCTCTCAGGAGGCTTTTAAATGTCCTTAACATTTTCGTTTTTCTGAAGCTTTATATTCTTTTTGTTCTTATAAAGAAAATACGACTAGAAAACTTTGATCAAAAAAATCTTTGCGCAGCTTAATTATTCTTATGTTTCAAAGATATATCAAGATTAAAATTCTGAAGCCTGTAAAAGTGACAGTCGTCAAAAAAGCCAGAAAATATTAAAACTAATAAGTTAGTCTAGAAAGAAGAAATATACACATCAGGGTCCAATCAGCAAAGCTAACCAAAATTATTAATTTGATACTGTTTTGCACCACAACTACATAAATTATCGGAAATCAATTTACTTAACATATTTTTCAAAGCAAAGCATGTCTGAGCATTCGAAAGGCCAAAAACTTCGAAGATTTTTATCAATTTGTAAAAACAACAAAAGTGACGTTGTAGGTGTTGGAGAGGAGGAATTTAGTGAAAGAGACAAAAAGGGAATTTTAAATGGAAGTGTAAATCTTCAACAAGGAAAAGAAGGTGAGATAGAAATGTTTTATGCGCCAGAAGACACAAGACATTTTTCAACGTTTTTTAGAGGTCTTTTCACTCTTTTCAATGTTAGAATGTTGTAAAGGCGTCGAAACAACGATAAAAAACGTCTTCTGCCTGCTTGATAGCACATCAAAAAATGGCACTGTCAAAAATATAGAACTTGACTACCTTCTATTTTGCCTCGCTGCTTAGGAGATTTAATCCAGTTTTTGCATGGTTTTTGCGTTTTAAAGATAACTGAATAAATTGTTCTTGAGACTGCTGATGGCAGATTTAACGCAGAAAAATGACAGAAATGTTCTTGCCACTTCGTGTGTGTTGGGGTTAAAAAACAACTTTGGTTCTAATACAATCTGACCGGTTAGAGAGAGGGTCCAGAAAGGTCAAAGTCTGTGTATATGTGAAAAGAACCAGTAGATTGCTTTCGTAAAAGTGATGGGTTAACAAAATTTAATAGTAAAACAAAATAGAGCCAGAGTTTAATCCTTTCACAAATGAAGAAACAGCGGGAAAATTCGATAAATCAGTTTTGAGAATGAGATTGTTTATGTTACACTTTAATTATAATACCGCTGTGCACGGTTATTTCATTTCACAAATTTATTTATCTCCCAGCTCTTGTTTACGTTACAGTATTAGTAAAATGTGAAAACCCTGCCAGGAAAGTGGGACCAACCCGTGGGGTAAATTTTAATAAAACCAGCAGTCGCACGACGTTATTTCAACGTCCAAATAACGTTCTGACGCTGAAACAACGTTGTTTTGACGTCAAAATACGTCCCGTGCCTGCTGGGAAGGTCGAAAATTGAATTGAGTTGAGTTTCCGCAAGTCGCAGTATGAGCTTTGTGGGAAGAAAATTTGAGAAACTGCAAGGGGTCACTATGGGAGTCATCATAGTAGTGTTTTAATTTCATATTCTGTTCTAGCTTTAATTATCTTTACGTTTATTTCAAAAATAACCAAAATGTTATCACTCTAAAGAATTAATTCGGAAGTATATGGCTCAAAAAAGAGAAAATGAACCAAAAGAAAACTTTTAAATACGGACTTGGTAGAACACAAAAACTCATATTAAATGTTAGTGGAATTTATCGAAATAATGAATATAATACAGAATGGGGGTATAACTTTGGAGAAAAAGAAATTCCCAAAACAGATACTAATAAAATGAAAGTGAAAAGAGGTAAGTGTCTGTCCACAGTTTACGCTTGTCTTTTATATGAATAATGTTTTTTTGGTTTCATGATAAATACTTTTTGGTGGAGATTATCCTAAAATATTCTTAAACATATTCTTAATTCATCATTATCATCCTGAGTCCAGAAAGTGCGCCAAAAACTCAATTAGCTTGAGAAAGAATTTAGATGTATTGATAGGAATAATTTCCAAAAATAAAATTGACATTGAAAAAATTTAAGATGCCATTATTCTTTTAGGCGATGAATATTCACCATGAATGTTCTTACAACGTATAAGATAATTCCTTACGCAATTTAACTCCAAAGTTGACTTATTTTAGCCTGACTGGCCGGCATCCTGACAAGTTGAGACCAAATAACAAGTTGCTTTATGTAGAAACCAGGACAATATCCCTTATTTTTTTTTGTTTCTTTACACTTTAGTATCATCCTGGTTTCTACACATTAATTGTTTTGCAACAGACCATGGTATAAGAAAGCCGCGGCTTTTTTATACTATGAATAGACTTAATTGTCGGACGGAATGACATTTCTCCAATCACTTTACATATATTTTTTCCAGTTCTACCGACAGCTTTGGCAAAAGAAGATGACGATACTTGGCATGAACGACAGATCAATGGACGAAAGTATATCCGAGAAAAAATGGATGAATATATTGGCGCCTTGACTGTCCACGGCCTGACCAAAGTATTCACTGGTACACGTTTTTTTATAAGAACAAACCATATAAGAAAATAAGGCTTCGAAGCTAAAAATGCTAAGAACATTTAGGATTGAATAGCCAAAATTATACTTAAAAATAGCCTATTTTTACTGTTTTTTTAGCAAGAATTAAGAACATTTTTTGGCTTAAATTCAGAAAAGTTAAGAACAACTGAAGGTTTCCTCCACTCAAGATGTTCTTATTAAAAAAAACGTGTAGGTCAAACATATGATCGATTGGAAACCTTGCGGTTTTTGCGGTTTCTATTGTTTTGTCTCAACAAAAGACTATTGTTCTATAACATAAAAAGCCCAAGACCTGCAAAATTAAATTCCCGCAAAAATTTGTACCCTTAAGGTAACTAAACTGATGATTCAACCATATCTTATTCATATACACTTGGGAACTTGGGCAAAAATGGTCGATGGGTATGTGCTGACCTTAAGTTAGAATAGTACCGCCCTGATTCTGATTTTGATATCTCCATCGGGTCAGTGAGACAGTGGTGCTATTTTACTTAGCGGGAGAACTACTTTATCCTAACTCGTCCCCAGTCCTCTGCCCCATTTTGTTTTATTTTGATAGCATTGCATTCGATTCACGAATCTGTTTTATTTTTGTCAATTTCAAGGTACAAGGTACGAATCTCTTTTCTGGATGTTGACGCTGTCTATGGGAACCTTACTGACTGGATTTGTTGTTTTCGGGCTAGTCACCAAGTATTTGGAACACCACGTGTATGTCCAAATTAGTTCACAAATGGTCGACGAAAAACCATTCCCAAGCATCACTATATGCGATGAGAATAAACTGTTTGAGAATTATTACGCATACTGTGGTTTACAGTGTCATCATAAGGGAGCCCAGTCAAATGAAGTTTGCCAAGAGAAATGGATGCATTTAAACAACGCCAGTGCGTACATGGATAAGAATAATCGCTGGACGAACGGTCTATTTACCATCAATGCATGCTACACGTGGGGTAGCAAAGACTGTAACAATGTGAAATTTTTAAAATCCGTTCATCGGTATAACGATGCTTGCTTTACGTTTAATTTTGATGGTAATTTGGCCGATATCTATGGTCACTTCTTGATTGATTTCACATTCAATCACACTTTTGCGAACGAGCCTTCAGACCGAGAGACAGCTATCATAGCTCTACCTCACGACCAAGATATTGTAGAGCTTGACTTCACTTTACGAAACCAACTTGAGCCAATGAAGACTTTGACAATGGTCTTTGATAATATCCAGATCAAACGTCTTCAATCCCCATTCCCCTCAAACTGCACTGATGAGAAAATCATGGATATCTTTCCAGGGGGTTATTCGCGACGTTCATGCATTGAAACGCAGAACTATATTCGAATGTATGAACAGTGTGGTGACGTGGTCGATTACGTGCGCCAATTCATGACTGACGAGCAACACCAGGCGCATGCGCGGAATGAAAGCATCGTTGACACGTGTAAGTGTATACGACAGTTCAGTAAATTGGAAAGCATCAAAGCGTACTGCCCGTTCCCTTGCAACGAAACTGAAATGTCTATCCTGACCAATTTCAACAAGTGGACCAAAGAGGAGATGAAGGGTGCTACTGAACTCTTGGAGAATGGGAATCTGTCGAATTTCCGATTGGACTTCCAGTACCAGAGAGTTGATTCTTACAGGCTGATTGAAGAGATGGAGCTGTACACGCTGTACCAGATGGCATGCGAAATTGGTGGATTTGTTGGACTTGTCATTGGTTCGTCCATCCTCTCTTTCATTGAGATCTTCACATTGGTCACATTGTCAATTTACCGACGTTTCCAATACCCAAAACTGAAGTAAAAAGTTTTTTATGATTTATGTTTTGACTTGTATTAAATTCGATGATATCGGAATAAATGAAAGAATGAAAACGCCAAGGAAAACCTATCATGGTGCTTATTGCCCTGGGCACACACTTAGATAGAATCTTAAGCTTAGATGGATCTGGTGATTCCAAAGGATGAAAATGTAATTTGTTATTTTGTTATTTGTTTTACTGTTTTGTCAAACTAATTTTTGTCAAATCAGTAGAAAGATAAAAAAAACTCGATTTTAAGACAGAAAAGCATTTGACCGGGGTTAAAGTGTGGGACAAATTTGTGACCTAAGAAAAATCAGTCATTTAAATCTGCAAATCTCTTCCGCAATGTTTCCCGACTCATTCCTGATTTCCCAAGAGTAAAGCGGGGTTTCCACAAACCCCGCAAACGGTTGAGCGCGGTGCGGTGCGATCAAAATTTCCTTTTATAGCTCATTGACGTCACGAATGAATTTTTTTTGTACACAAAGTGTGAGCGCTTTCGAGCGCGACTGAGCTCTTTTGGGAGCTAAAAAGCGTTCCCAAAAGCGTTCTCTGCGACCAGAATTTAATTAACGCTTAAGTGGGGTTTCCACAAACCACGCGCGCGGTGCGGTGCGACCAGAAAATGAAAAAGAGAACAAAAGAAAAATGATACTTCTTTTGATGTCTTTGATTCTTGACTTTCGATTAACACACAATCTGTACATTTTCATATTTTATTCAGGTTTTCTCTCTTTTCTTTCTTCTGGTCGCAGAGAACGTTTTTGGGAGAGTTGAAAATTTTCAGCTCCCAAAAGAGCTCAGTCGCGCTCGAAAGCGCTCACACTTTGTGACGTCAATGAGCTATAAAAGGAAATTTTGATCGCACCGTGTGTGCCGCTGGTGAGGGTACCTTTTTTAAAGCTTTTCTTTTCTTATTTCTGACAGGGTCCAAAAAAACAGGCAACTTTGCTAAAACTTGTCAAAAATTTGTTTATACCTTTTGACCCCCGGCACATCCACATCGGTCGTTGCGAGGTCGCAATTCTTTCCCAAATGCGTAGTAAGGTTCTCTTTGTAAGTACGTTTGACATTGCGTTGATAGTGTTATTTGTAAATTTCATGATTTTCTATTTCTTAACCATAACAATTTCTTTAAAATGTAAAAAGTTGTAATTTGAAGATAGTCTTCAGTTAATTCTTTTCAAATTCTTATTTTTCTAAATTTATATAGGAGGCCCCCCCCCAGCGGTTGGCGTGATGGCGTGATCGGAGGGTTTTTAGCGTGATGGCGTGAAAATGAAAATAATTTGGCGTGAAATCGAGTTCTGGCGTGATCGTGAAATTGACCAAATCTAGGCGTGATGGCGTGAAATTTACTGTTTAGC
>JAUJPO010058414.1:0-13710 GCA_032270745.1 Tiaropsis multicirrata
TTATACTGAAAAATGACGTCACGGGAAATTGCCCCAAAAAGGGTCCAAAGATTTTCCAATCGAGTGCGCTTTTTTTTGGTGACACTTGAGACCCTAAGGGACCTCTGTGCCAAATTTCAGCCACATACTATTTTTTCAAGGTTAGGGCTTCTTTTGAGCTAATTCCCACATACTATTATAGATATTTTTAATAAGAGTTATTAATTGAAAATATTGCAAAAATACTGAAGTTGAGCCCAGTGCGGTTAGCACGTTTGACAGTCTAGCTATAATTTGCCAATAGTCTACTGACTTAACACGCCTTATTGTTTTTTGTTGAACTTTTTGCAACCAAGGCAGTCTGATAGCGACTTGGTCTCTCAACAAAATGAATTTTTTAGGGATATGAGAGTTAAATGTATGAGATTTTAAGAGCTCAGTATTAAAAAAATGAAATTCTAAAATATTATGGTTTAACTTCCCTCTTGTTTGTTATAGATTTACTTGTAACATACATCACCGACTTTCAATTTGGTCCTATGAAGGTGGCAAGTCGATCTGCCAACTAAGTCAACCAATTGAACAAGTATTAGCTCGGACCAAACAACAAAAACGTAGCAATTGGAACAAATCTATTCACATGCGACATATGGTAAATCGGATCAATCTTCCAACCAACCCATCAAGGTGTTAACTCGGAGCAACCCATCAATATGGTAACTCGGAGCAACCAACAATGTGACAACTCAGACCAACCCATCAATATGACAACTCGGGTTAATCAAAGATAAGTAAGAATTCGATCATTGATGTTAACAGCTCGTGTAAAAGCGTCATGTTATTGCTCGTAATATTTTTTTATAACTGAACACTGCACCAGTTTCTTTAAGAATTCTATCATTCTTGGACCGAGGTTTTTAAATGAGAGTTAAATCCTTTCTAAAACAGTCGATGAGAACGAAATTTTTTAGGAATGTTAGAAATTTTGGGTTGTTTTGTATTATTTTTTGTGATTCCAAATAATTTATCACAAACCTTTGCTTTGGTTCTAAGATTCTTTTTAATGACTTTATATATTTTCTTTTGTTCTAGCTATCCTGTCAACTTTGGATTGGAGAACAAACGAGTTGGACTTGCATAAATTTTATAGTTTATTAATTTTGTACTTTATTAAACACCTTATTTCTGCGCCGCGAAAGTTTTGACCATCCATGGCATTTATTACGGTTCTACTGCGTAATAAATGCCTTCAAAAAACCCTCAAAAATACTTTAGGCTCTTTTTGAACGTTTCAATTTTACCAAAATACAGTAGACCAACCCCCATTTCCCGGGGGTTGGAAATTTTTTTCTGTCAACTTCATGCACAATTTTCTTACAATATTCAAAATTCCCATGGGATTTGAAAATAATAGGTTAACTATCTGCACGTTTCAAGTTTCACGAAGTTCGTTCTAATGTGCAACATTGTCTTTTAAATAACATTAAATTTAGTCATTTCTCTAACGCACCTTCTATTTAGTGCTGATAGCTTTTATGAGCAAAAAATGTATAGAATTTATGGAAATTTATGTGCCTAAATTATAAGTATTTCTGATAATTACTAACTTTAATACCTTAACAAAGCTAAATGAGGACTTGTAAAGCAAAACTAAGCCAGCTATGTCACCAATCAGCATCGCAGACTTTTTATCCAATCGTTTTATCTTATTCCAAAAGTTATTGTTTTCTATTGTTTAATTCACTCAATAAAATTTTATTTACCGTGCCTCATAAATGATAAAACATTCGAAAGACGAAAGAAAAAACAGCCTTTTTCTCTGAAGAAAAACAAAAACTTTGCTTTGATTGATTCAGTTTGCTGGTACATGCTCTCTATTAAGAAATAGTACATCTCAAAAAAGTGACAATGACTTGTTGCATGACAGTAATCAACAAGTTGATTTGGGGTATGGCTAAGACATTCTATTCACTTTGTTAACAGAAACTTCTTCTTCGCAAAGTCGTTTTCGAATTAACTTAAAGTTGGTATTTAATTAAAATCCGCGAAATCTTTTATTTGAAAAGTGAAAGAAACCAGGTAAAAAAAAGAAATGAAATACCTTAAGGTAATTTCCAATTTAATTTTTTCATATAAAAATAGAAAACTTCGATTTCATTCAAGAATAAAAGGCTCATTGGTGCCTTTTTGTGATGTTTAAACTTACTTGAAACGCTAACATTTATTTATTAAAAATAATTTATTTGTCTTTTTAAAAACCTGTATGAAGTTACTTTTCAAATGAATAAATTTTAACCGAATCAGTACTTACTCATTTAAAAGTGACTGTAGCTGCACGAGTGTAAATTGGTGTCCGCTGATTGGAGCTGTCCGCCTTTTGGAACGTTTGGTAATAAAAGCTCTAAATTCGGGGGATGCTGCACGAGTGTAAAACTATATTGTATTAAATTAGTCTAAAAACACCCCGTAAATTTGTGGGTTTGGTATAACGATGTCGTCATTTTAGTATGGACCTCAAGCAAAATTATACACAAGACTTATTTAACATCTGTTGCAAAAAACTAAGATAGGAAGAAAGATATAGTGACAAGTTCGATATCAAAAATAAAAAATTTGTTGTAGCCCGTATCTTTACACACATTTCTTTTTTGGGACTTCGGACATATATTCTGTCCTGATTTCTATGTGAGCAATTTTCACTGACAATCTTTTTTCAACACATGAATTAGTACCTAGATACTTAATATAAACATAATAAAATATAATCTAGCTATCTAAACTATGAATATTGGTTTGAAAAATTTGGATTTCGGCTAATTCTTGTTAATAAAAAATATATATGACTATTTAGAAAAACCTAATCGTTGATCGAAATAAACCCGAATGACCCAAATATTAAAATGTTTTTTTGCCAAGAAAATGACAAAATGTTTCAATCTGTGTGTGTTTAGTAGATGTAATCGCATGATAACGAGTGCAATTCGAAAATAATTGCACGAGTGATTTTTTTAATTTTCCGAGTCCGAAAGGACGAGAAAAATTCAAAACAAATCATGATTGCAATTTTCGAATTTCACGAGTTATTATCATGCGATTACGAGCTAATCGCACGATGCTACAGTTTTGTCTTTTTTCTTTCTTACAAAATTTAAAAATAATATTAAACGTTCGAAAAAGTGGGCGCGAAAAGAAAAATTCTATTGTTCAGACATTTCTCGCTCTCTCATAGAAAACAAATTTCGAGCATTCGAACGTTCGCGAAAAGCAATAATTATTTTTTAAGGAAATGGCGCTTCAATGCAATTAACGATTAATTGCACTCTACAGCGTGCAATTAACGATTAATTGCTCTCTACAGAGTGCAATTAACGATTAATTGCACGGTTTGAGGGCGCGCCAAATGAGAAAAAATTGTCCATCGTGCGATTATTCGCGTAATTGTCAATCCCACACTTTTTAGTGATCCATTCGCTTCCATCAATCATATGATTTTGCCCAAAATGTTAGGAAAATGACCTACCAAATAATGGATCCAATAATATAATATTTGGGCCAATAAACATCTTTTTGTAAGGTTCCGATCCATTTGACCAAAATGACGTAATGTTAGGAAATATGACCAAACAAAATAATACACACAAGGCTTCAATAATGAAACCGATAAAACGATTCGTCCAAAATGATGTAATGCTAACAAAACTAAACCAATGGGGGGAGGAGAGCTTCATATAATAAAGCCAACATATTGTTCCCATAAACGTCCTTCATAAGTAGTGGACGAAATCGGTCGCGCGATCGGGGAAAACGTGTGTTTGTTAATGTGAACATCAGGGCGACTTTCTGAGAAACGTTCCAATGCAGCCATGTTTAAGAAGCCAAATAAGTTGAGATGTGATAATGAACGGAGTTCTTGAAGATCACTTTTGAAAACGAAAAAAAAAGAAAACGCTAAAAAATAAATATCTTTACAGGAGGTAGACGGGTCTCATTGCTTGATTTTCTTCAAGATCCTTGAAGATATGCATAAATCATATGCCCTATTTCAAGCGTTTTGATTGGTTCAATTTTGTAACTGTCATTTTGAGGTAATATCTTAATCGGATTATATTTTCGAGAGACTAAATTTCGCGATTTTTGAAATATTAAAATATTTGCTAAATCAAATATTATTTAGAAAAAGAAAAACTTTTCAAAACCATGCAATTTTGGTTGTTTTCTTGCAGGGGTGATTGATGTAAGTTGAAGTTCATAAGGTATACTTACAAGAGTTGTTCGGAACGGACGTCAGAACACCGACTTATTGATAACGTCGTCAATGATGTTAGATTGTCGGCAATCAATTTTAAAGAACCAATCTGTAACGCTACATCACTGAAGAATAAAGAAAAAGGAACAGATTAAATTAAGATATTTTTATGGAATGATTCTTCGAGTTTTTTTTATATAGAGACTGCCTCGTTTTCACACAATTACCAAAGTGATTATGTCTCACGAAGCTAAAAAAGACACATCTATCAATGAAGTCAAGTATTGATAAGCTCCTTTGGGATCCGGTTACCATAGAGCGCTCAATTCAAAACCAGGCAGTCGTTGGTCGTGACATAATTTATGAAAAGGTCTATTCATTCATAATCTTGTAATATCTACGAGGATGCAATGTTCTCCCGTCTTGTTTGAGGTTCATCATCAATATGTCATGGCTTCTGTTGTGTGACAAACTAAGGGTTGACAGTGGCGGGGAAGCGCCATCACACTTTCCTAAATCCTAGAATATGTAACTGCCCGTGGGAAAGGATCCATTCCGCAATCTGAATGGTGCTCTCCTTCGGCGGGTATGGAATGGGTCCTATCAAGGTACTCTTTCTTTTTAAAAAAATTCTCAACTATTTCAAAATTTCGACGTGAAAAAGGAGCCAATCAACAAGAAGAACGAGAGGGGAATAAGCCCATGGATACTGTAGGAAAGTGATGGAGGTTGTCAGACATAGTTAATCTTGTACTCGTTAGACCTGGATTGGGTTGATCCGAGTGAAAATGCAATCATGAAATCATTTACTTGTCACGGATGGCGAGGACAAAAATCATTACACTATACGCACACCTTATTATGAAGTAACTTAATGGGATTAATTTTCGCGAATTTGCCTGTTTTCAACCTAATTTCTTTCATTTTCCTAGGGATTTTCGGCAAAAAGCATGAAATAAAAATTTCGCGAAAATGGCCAAAATTCACGAAAATTAATCCTTGCGAAAATTTATCCCCTTGAGGTAACTATTTTCTTACCTTAGATCAAGCTGAATCATTTTGGTGCAATTTTTAACAAGTAGTTCCATATCTAAAAATAATAATAATAAAATATCATGAAACAGTCTTCTTGAATTGGTTTAAACAAAATGGTCTTGAAGGGGGTTATAAACTTCATATATTTGGGCATCGAATTATAAGTTTCCCGGAACTTTTGAGGAAACTTTGGCTATTTTTTCCTGAAAAACTCGCTAACTATTAGTACCATTGCACGAGTACAACTGTTATTGACCAATCGTAAATGTAAGATGAAAGATAAAAGAGTTTTGGAGTGACTTTTCTAGAATTTTAGAGGGAAAAGAAATACAAGTTTTGATAATTATAAAATTACGATAGAGACCGTTCAAAAAGTAGGTACTCTCGAAATTGACAAAATTTGAAACATCATGAGAAACATCCTATAGAATCACTCTCCGAGGATAAAAAATATAAAATTTCAGCTGAACCCCATCGGATTTGAACTCTCTAGTAAATAATTTGTTTGTTTTTAACAAAATTTGCTTATATAAAACATTAGAAATTTTAAATAGATGAGAAGTACCCCTAGATAATCACCCAATTCTCTAACATACCAAATTTCAGCCGAATACTACTATCCAATTTGGGCTCTCTAGACAAAAATTTGTTTGTTTTCAACAACATGTGTTTAAAAGAAATTGAATTTGTAAGAATTACTAAAATTCTTATGAAAAAAATTATTTTCAAAATTCATGTGTTTGTAAAAAAAGTTCTCATAAAGTAAAAATGTCAATTTAGACCCAAACAAGATTTTTCCGAGAAATTTCAGCTGATTTTAACCTACTATGAGCCTCTAGATATGATATGCCGAACGAAATTTTTTTTGAAAAACCCGGCTCAGTCACTGTCTGGGGTTTATAGTCAGCTAACACTGTGGAAAAAACCAGAACGATCCTATGACTAGATTTCGAGAAAAACGCTGTACAGACGGTGAGACGGACAGACGGGACACAGGTCAATTTATAGGACCTCCAGGTAGGTCCAAAAAGAATACATTTCTACGATATCTTATGGGACAATACTTAGCTGCGCAAAACATAAGTGACGAAATATTTGAAAGTTAATAAAATGTTGCCCTATCAAAAGCTTGGTTCTAGGCTATTTTTAACTGCTTAGTGGGACAAAAGTGATCAAAGTTTTGTCCGAACTATGTTTTGTCTGATAAGGTACTCAAAAGACCCAGGACTTACATTTCCGATTAACACCTCCGCGTAATCCGCTCAAATTCAATTCACGAAGTTCACGGCACCGACAAACCTAAAAAATAGATATGTTGTCATAGCGATATCATAATTGCACAATAGAAGGGGAGGGAGAGATACAGCGCACGACTCATTAAGCAAATTAGCAGACACACAACGTTATTCCAACCTATGTGATTTCGATTCATCTACCCATCAGCTTTTAAACTAAGAAAATCGAGCAGAATTACAAAAGGCTATCTACTAAATATGATCTAGTCTTTCATGATATACGAAAATTGACTCACCGTTCGTATAGCATCCCTGGTCTGGTTAGTCCACGATAAGTTCAAAGAGGTTATTCTAAACGGAGAACAACAATCGAATAAAAAAGGACGGAGTTTTCCGTAGTAAAGCCTCTTAAACGAGTTTGGAGAACGAAGCATTGAGACAAAAATTTGTCTCTTTTATTCAAGCCATTTTTAGAGACTTTTGTACTAAAGAACGACAAGGTTATCAACGGAAAAGTTTTTTTTTTAGTTAACACCAATATACCTTTCTCGGGGCAGTAGTCCCCCCCCGGATATCACCCGAGCAGATCCACTTACTCCACTCTGAGAAAATTCATACAAATCTGCGTAAGCTATTTTGTAAGCAGGTATTTCAGCTTAGAGTGGAATTAATGACGTCCAATACGTTATCTTTTCTACAGAAACGTTCCCAAAACACAGATTTAGTTTCATTGTTAAAAATTCAAAACTAGTGGTAAACCACACTACCTTATCGGACAAAAATAATATCGGACTAACTTTTCGTCGGACTAAATTATTCGTCGGACATAATTTTCGTCACCCACAAATATTTTCGTCACTTTTGTCCAAAAAAAACTCAAATTTTAGCCTAAAAGTCTTTGTTTTCGTCGGACGAAATTTTCGTCACCTCCAAACAATTTCGTCACTTTTGTCCGACATTTTTTTTGTCCGATAAGGAATTTAGAATGTTTGGGAAAAGAATTCCCGATTATCCATTAGATATCATAAAATATCGACCAGCAGTCAACGTTGTTTACAAGACGGTCTTTACATTTTTTTAAACGTTGAAAAAACGCCCTGTGTCTGCTGGGCGATAGATTAAAAAAATTACATACTGTTTACATTGTCGTGTAATCATATCCAGTGAACCGATATTTAAACCAATACATAAAGCCATGTTCAAAATTCGAAGATTCGTGTTAAGTCCAACACCACTTAAAAATAAAAAAATAAATTTTCGCAAAATTCGTGGAAGTTTGTATACCTTTAAAAAAGCAAAACGAAAAATATTGGGTAATAATTACGATTGATTCAAGCTTGATAAAGTTAACCAGCGGTTTTCTGCTTTGCTTTTTTTGCTGAGTTAACGAGTGCGAGTATAGGTGATAGAAATTATGGAAATTTTAAATTTTTGGTATGTAGAGTACAAAGTCGTTCGCAATGTGTCATGACCACTGATCTGTACTTTTAATGCACTGGATCAAACTTCCCCCTATTTTGATATTTTGTCCGTTTTTTTGACAACAACTCCGCTATTTTGTGCCTATGCATTGGACTAGGATAGAGATCAGTGGTCATGACTTTCAGTAAATGCCAATAAATTTAGAACAATTGGGCCCTATTTACACTAACGGTCAAGCGCGTATTAAAGGCACTATATTCAATTTGAAGGGTATAAAATATGAAATGAGGTATGATGGTACCTTAGTACTGTCGAGTCTAGTTTACAGCTTTCGAGTGATAAATTTTCAAGTTGTTTGCAATTCTAAACAGACAGCTTTAATCATAACACGTACATACACATACAGAGGGCGGGTGGATGCAAGGGGGGGGGGGTGGCGATTAAGAAAGGTGATGGAGGGTGGTGAGTAGTGAAAAGGTGGCAACTCAAGGTTTAGAAAAGGTGAAAAAAATGGTGGTTATCAAAAAGTTGGTAATTGAATTTTAAATCCTACCAATTAATTGGATAACCGTTTAAACAATCCAGAGATTTGTGAAAAGAGGATGCGAAATGACGGAGCTGTCTTTGTTTCGAGGGTTGGATGCATTTGTTTTAAAAAAGCGTGCATTTTTTTATGAATTCACAAAAGAATAAGTAGATTCATCCAATGAAAACGGGAGATTCTTTAACGAGTTATCCGACTTTAATGGAGCCTTTTCGAGTTTGAAAAACCTTCTTAGCATTACAGGAGTAGCTATGTCTATTGTTCGCCATGTGTTAAAATTGACTTTTAAATGCATCATCAACTACTTTTATGTGCCCAATGCTAGAACGCACAAAAGAATTCAATTTGAAAGAGATTTGATAGTTTTACTTTGTATCTTTAATGACTAATTAGTTCATTTCGCATCCCCTTTTCACAAAGCTCTGATCAATCTCAGTCTGCAAAGTTTGCCCGTTAGGTGGGGACTGAGAAACGTTTTAAAAGAAACATACATAAAAAAAGGCTACAACACAAAACAAAATACATTCCACCAATTAATCATTCCATAACAGATTTCCTTACTTGGAATAAATCATGGATAAAACACGATGAGCAAAGAAAAAGAGACACATATCCACCTGAATTTTTTCACCATGGTGTAGTGACTCCCCTGGACGTGTCCACCTTCCTCAACAATCATGGGTATGGACTATTTCTGGAAAATGCTACTTTAAAAGAGATTTTAGCAACATTTAAGGGGTAGAGCCTATGAGGTTTTCAATAACAAACTTACCAATATTAAATTGGACAATGAGCCATCTTTGAACTTGGACATCGAACAATCTAAATTTTTCAATTTAAATTCGCACCTATAATTAATAAAAAAAAATTTTTAACAATTAAAACTAGTGGCAAACACCCGGGTTTTTTAGGATGTTTCCGTAGGAAAGATTACGTAATGAATATCATGAATTGAAATATTGATGAGATTATTATGTACGATGTATAAAAGACGCAAAGAAAAAATAACTGAAATATCGAGGCTTTATGGTTTTCAGTTGCGAAGTTAAAGAATAAAATTAAATTTCTCACTGCATTTCGTCGTTTCGATGTGAACAATCTTCTTCACAAATATCAGCTAAAACCTATAACAAGGGCCATATCATACAGCTAGATGTAGATAAATGTTTCCCTTGATAAGAAGAATATTGCTTCCATTTGAAAACATGGGACATGTACAAAAAAGGATCCCTCAGACATTTTCCACCAAACATCACAAATTACCATGACCCAATTTCACGTTACCCGGACAAATTCCAACCCCCTTCCCTGCACAATTTCTGCCTGTCGTTCTTTAGTACAAAAGTCCCTAAAGATCACTTGAATAAAAGAGACTAATCTTTGTCTCGATGCTTCGTTCTCCAAACTCGTTTAAGAGACTTTACTACGGAAAACTTTGAACCAAATCTAACCCCAGAACTCTCAACCATTCAATATTTAACCAAGCCCTACTATTTCCGCGTTGTGGACGATTTTTGGACCTACCTAGAGGTCCGATAAATTAACACTTCTCCGTTCGTTCGTTCGTTACCAGCTTTTCTCGAGATTGGCTCAGAGGGCTGATTTTTTGTTAAAGACCTTAAATATTAATTTTGGACAGAACTTTTTTTTGCTTTTTTTAATTTTGGTGGGTATTAATTTTATAAAATTAGTTCCTTTAAGGAATTCATTTATTTGAAGTTATTCATACATTCATTCATCGAATTTATGAATGGGATGAATGGCTGAATGACCCTTTATTATTGCATATTCACGACTTTATCCATTCATTCCCTCATTCTTGCATATTCACGACTTTATCCATTCATTCCCTCATTCTTGCATATTCACGACTCAATTTATTGATCCACTAGTTCTTATTTTTCATTTATTCATTCAGGTTGTGAAGAACCACAATTTTGTGACGGCCAGTCAAATAGACGAAGATAAAGAAGTAGTTCAAATGGCTTACAAAAGTGTGGAATATCGAAACAAGCTGACTGGTGACGACAATGATGTAATTACTTTTCCAAGAAGCCATATAACGTTGTTTTAACGTCCAGACCGTTAGAACGTTGATTTGACGTTGAAAGAATGTTAAGTAACCAATCTGGTCTGGTTGTTTACTTGCTTCTCCTCATTTTATTCTCTGTTTTCTTTCGGTTTTTATTTGACCCAAATCCAGCAGCAACGGGATGTTGAAATAACGTTTTCCCACGTCAGAACGTTATTTTTGGTTTTAATTTTAATAATGGAAAAAATTTGTACCCTTAAGTCGGTTACAACCTCAAAATCATTATTTTTCAAATATCTTTCATTTTTTAGTTCAAGTTGGCTCTCATACGAATCTTGTTGTGCCACCATTTGAGTATACTGGCCGAATTGGAAAATAAAGAGGAGTTGAGGAAACAATCTTTTGATGTCGCCGATAAAGCCATCGCTTACTTTGAGAAGGTTTTTTAATAATTTTGTGTTTATTCTCAAACATAATAGCAAATTTAGGTAGTCCCGAAAATTTGCACTGTACTTTTAGTGGATTTCCTGTTCTAGTTCGTTTGTCTCGTAATAAAAAAAAGAGGTTTCTCAGTAGGCGAAAAACGTTGTTCTAACGTCAGAACGTTATTTGGACGTTGAAACAACGTTGAAAAAACATAATGTGTCTGTTGGAATCGATTCTCTCGATGAGTGAGTAGCTTTTATCGGGTACTTTAAAAGGAACCTAAAATAAAAAAAAATTCCTGAATCAATTTTATCTGTTGGCTTTCAGTGTTTTGTAAAAAAAAGCACTCAAAAACCATTGTTAGTTGGCTTCAAATTGAATGATTTCTATATATACAAAGGTAAAAACTTTTGCGATGAATTAAACGCGAAAGTTTCTTCCTTTAAAAGCACATCGTATAAAGCATCGACCATACGTTGTTTCAACGGCCAAACAACGTTGTTTCAACGTCGGACTGTTATTTGGACGTTGAAACAATGTTGGGATAACGTTGTGTTCCTGTTGGGAAGTAATAGATACTAGAAAACATAAACTAGCGATTGAGTGAGCTGGAGGGTTAGCTGCTCTGGTATTGATGGATTCATCAGGCATCCTCTGTTTCGCCCCCTGGCCGCGATAGACCATGGAGGTGGGGGAACATCCCTTGAGGTATCCAACCAACGTGGTGACTGACTCTTAGTGCATTTGTATTGTTTTAACGGATATGACTTTTTTATCATATATTGTCAGGTCAACGATATTGGACATTTAGCAGAATCCATCATGACCAAATCCTTCGTCAATCCAAGAAAACGCCAATATTTTCAACAAAAGAAACAAGTATGTCATATTCCACTTTTTCTTGTTTTAACGACTTCGTTGATATTTTTTATTTTGTTCACTTCTCTGAGTGGGATTTTCCAGAAAAGATTTGGCCAGTGGTTAAAGCATCAGCGCCACGTACCAAGCAAGGGTTCTAGATATCTGAGCTATCCATGCACCCAGTAGATACACAACATTATAATAACGTTGTTTGGATATTAAAATGTCATAAAATAATTAAAAGGTCGTTTATTTCCCCCCAGTAAAGTGCCCGCTTGTCACCGTTTGATTGAACTACTCTTCCATCTTTTTTATTCACAGCAACTTGAATTATCCATGGACTTGTGTTTAAAAGCATACGGAAAATGCCACATGCTGTACGTCCGTTTATGTTTAAACATCGGTATTCTGTACGAAGACGACGGGAACTTCAGCAAAGCGTACGATTATTTCCTTGATTGGGATAAAGCTTGCATGGAGGTAAGTTCTGTGACTCAACAGAGCCATAACCTTTTTTTGGCCAAAAATTGTATTTCGCGGCATTTTAATTTCGCGGTATTGAACAAGAGAGAAAGTGTATTTCGAAATTTTCATGTATAATAAAGTATCCCCTGCGTCGTCCGTGACCAGTCGTCGGGTCCTTGGTCGAGTCGGCGTGTGAACTCTGTAAAACACTCGAAAGACTGTCTAAAAGTTCTAAAATACCGGCCTAATCACATGTGATATTTACTCTGTCCGTCACTTCCACACGAAAATACCTCGTCCATAATCTAAGACCCCGTTTAGACGTTACGTTTCGGAGTTGCTCCGGGGAAAGATGCGTTTCGGAATTCTTTGTTCACAGGTGTGATCTAAAAACTACATCTCTGTTTCAAATTTCTTTTTTTGGAAAGTAATTTCCACCGAGTGTGACGTCACATTTTTTTAGAAAAAGACATTTTCCGTACGCACGTGATGCGAAAGATGAGTTGACCTTGACGGGGTTTGGTTTAATTGTTTTTCAGTTGTACCTTTAAGGGAAGAAATCTTTGGGAGAATACATTTTCGCGAATTGCCTGTTTTAGCTAAATTTTGTGGAAGAAATTTTTGTGAATTGGGTCCAAATTCCCTATACGGTATTCCGTCGCTTAAAAGAGGAACATTTGGGGGGTTTTCAAAAAATTTGTAACTTTTGTTTTTTGATATGGTTTTATTTTTCTTTGTTTTTAAGGTTCTGGGGCCAAACCATCCAAAATCACAACGCGCTAAAGACACTTTAAAAGAACCAATGTACATACGGTTGAAAGAACAACGCGAGAGATTGGCTGCTGGAACAGCCTAAAGAGAAATAATACGGATACTGTGGAGATTGGTATTGTAAAAAATAAATCTCGTGAGTTTGGAAGGAAAGCTCAAATTCAGGCTCTTTTTTCTGAAGGAAAGGAAAGCATTCTTGAAAATGGTGGTGATGCTACATCTCAAGAAGGAACTGGTGCTTTGCACAACATTGAATTTTGTAACAAGCATTTTGTTTTGTGTTATAATTGTTACAAATGTCTTTTTGTAACAACTACAAAAAGGGCAGCCGAAAAAGCAACCATTTCCGTCGTTTTCTTAAGGATATTGTGTTTACTTATTATAATGACACGCCAAATGTTCCAAAACGGTACGGTCGAAATTTTTGTTATCCAGCTGATTATGGAAAGATCGCCACAAACAATATGTGATGCTGCAGTGTTGTGGTGGTCTGTATTTTACATTTGTTATAATTGCGACGTTACTTTTCATAAATAATGGTGGTATGAAATCCAGATGATTCAAAATAAGCATGAAATTGACATTGAAGGACTAAACTATTATACGATGAAATAATTAATATTACTCCCCAAAATTAATACTCCCCAGTCATTATTTACTGGGAAATAACTACTCCCCAGTAATCTTTTCCCAG
>JAUJPO010058425.1:0-13708 GCA_032270745.1 Tiaropsis multicirrata
TTCCTTTTGCTGGTAAAGTTATTGTTCTTGGTGGAGATTTTCGCCAAACTTTACCAGTGGTAAAACGAGGGACGGCTGCAGATGTTGTTGAAGTATGTTTAAAACATTCAAAATTATGGAAGTTGGTGCAAACCATCAGACTTCATAGAAATATGAGAGCTGGACCAGGTGAAGAAGAATTTGCTGAATATCTTCTTCAACTTGGTGATGGTAGGTTACCAACTAAGCAAGCTGATCCTTATCAAGGTTCAATTGAAATTCCTGTCAGCACGGTGGTCAAAAGTTGCCCGATCTTGCCCATTCTGCTTCGGAGTGTGACGTCACGCAAATCATAATGGCGGGCTGGCGGGCGAGAATTTGCTAGAATCTTGTATTTTTCTTCCATCAGGATGTCTAGTTTTGTTATTAAAATTCATATTAAAAGTGTTTGTTTTTCACAAAAATATGATGTTCTGAATTCAAAATAAAGTTTTGTAGTGTTAACTTCGTTATTTTGTGTTGATTTTTTAAGAAGAAAGCTAATTATTTGAACATCTTTTACACACATGTCTACTCAGGTCATCGTAAATTGGTTTTGAACTTAATAACATGGGTCCAAACCCCAAACATTTGACTCTGATTGGATAGATAACATAACAACAAAGGATTCTATCTTATTACTTTTAGAGATAAGACCTTGTAGGTGAAGAAAATGGTGGAAAAGTCAGAATTTTTATTGATTTTGCGATTGAGGTGGAAATATTTTGGCTTTACGGGTGGTTTTGAAGAAAAATAAAAAGGCAGAAATATTCTTTGTTTATTCAAGATTCTATGTGTAAAGTTTCATTGCTGTTGGTTTGGTTTTGAGGTAGTTTAAACCTATTTATTCTTGACCTCTAATGTTCAGGAAATTCACTTCCTCCATACTTCCATTCGTTTTAGAATGTCTTACTGTTTTTAACCAATAAAATCGCAGGAATTTATAAACAAAGATGGCCGCCTTCCTTGCTTATGTTGCTTTGGTTCCAAAATTTGCAGCAGAAAGCAGAAGAAGGGAAATATAGTTTAAATTTTTTCTGTTAACTGTTCAGGTAAAAATTAAACAGTAAATGATTTGATTTGATTTATTGAGTACGTAATGGATAGTGATCAGGTTTGCTATAATAACCACCAACAATGCAGCAAACCCAAAGGTCACAATGGACGTTGCAACAAAGAGCGAAAGTTAACTTTCTGGAAGAAGAGATCTCCTATCGTTGAGAGAGAAAAAGAAGAGCTAGAATCTGCAAACTTTGACACTGGTAGGTAGTTGGCCGTTGGGTCATTCCAGTTTCCAAATCCTAAGTAGCCCCGGTTGATGGTATTAACAATTAAACAGCGAAATGAAATGTTTTAAAAATACTGCACTTGACTGGATTTCTCTTTCTCTTCTGTTTAATCCCAAATTTTTGGGAGAGAAATCTGGATTTTCTTATACTTTATTCACAAAGTACTAAATAACCAAAAAATTTGAGATACAAATCCCGACATGAAAGTAGCCGCCTATCTAGAGTTTTATAAAAGATGCTCATCTTAGGATTTGCATGATCTCTAGGAGCCTAGGCTACAAATCTTGCAGTGTGGATTTGCTTCAGACAGCATTTTTTAATTTGTTACTTGAAATTTTTTTTAAAATTTGTTTGATCGACAAAATTTTATTATATACAACAAATTGGACGACATAGTACGAAACGGCCTATATACCAAAACATTTTACTGCAGCTTTTTTACCGTAATTTTTTTGAGTTTTTCAAAGTTTTAAGTGTATTCTTTAGTTTTCAGTCTTATGTAAATGTTTTCATTATACAGGTAGCTTTGTTGTAGTAGATTGAAGTAGGTATTAAGTGACATCACAAAGTTCCCATTTTGTTATATATACTATATTAAAAAAATTGAAAGAAACTCATACATTTCGAGGAATAACTTTAGAAACATAGAAATTTCTTATTTTTGTTTTACACTTTTTTAAGCCTTGCAGTTGGTCCAGACAAAGATAGAATTGAAACAAGCAGAAACAGAATTACAGAATGTGACGCAACAGCAACACCAGGAGTTGGTTCAGGGTGCTTTTGAGCTTGATGATATAAGGAGAGAGAAGGAAGTGATTAGTGAAAAAGTTTCAGACAGCAAAGATGGCCTCAAGGAGATTCAAGTGACCTACAACAAACTGAAACTTTTACTTAGTCGTAAAGTTTCGGCACAATCTAAACGGCAAAGCAATCAATCCTCAAAAGAGCTTCTTTCTTCCCATAACACCACAAAGTAAATTTGGATGGTTTTTATATGTAACTTTCTAATCCGTAGACCTCTTCTCAAATTAAAGTAAGAAACTAGGAAGATGCATTACACTTCTCAAATAACTAAAAGTACCAACATAAAAACAATAATAACATTCATTATAATGTACCTTAAGGGAACTAATTTTGGCGGGAACTTAATTTGGCGGATTTGGCGGTTTATACGCTATGTTAAGGTTAAATTTGTCAGCTTCAAATCAATTCCCGCCAAATTTAGTTTTTTCGTCCATCTGCCAAATTATATTCCCGCCAACATGAGTTCCCTCAAGGTAGCTGGTCTTATGAAAATGAATTTAAATCTTTCTTGTTTTATTAAAAGGTACCGTAGGCGAAAGGAAACCAAAGACCTTCTTGAATTTGTTCATGGTGGAGAAGATGCAGCTATTAATGGTGCTTGGGATTTTTTCTCAAGCCATTGTGACCAAGGAAAAATGGAGGAATTGGTAGCAAGTTTTCGGCGTGGAAAGTTTTTGCAAACAATTTTTAATAAACAATCAGAAAATGACGATGTCAAGTTGAAAAAAGCAGTTGCCTCCAAATATCTTGGTCATTTATCAAGACGACGTTTCAACTTGCTTTGCAAAATACAAAAGTCTTCGTTTGAATCTGAAGGGTCTAATGCTGAAGAATTTATTCCTAAGAATGACTTTCAATTCGATTTGCGTTCAAAACAGCTATCTCACCACACTGTCGAAGAGTTTGTGAAATCTCTCGACATCGGTGAGATACATGAAATTCCTTCATGTTCAGGTGTTGCAAGAACTGTCACAGCTCTTGTCACTATGATTGTTGATGTTAATTTGAAGGTTTCTGTCAACAAAGACAGGCTTTACTGGATTAATAATATTGAAAACCACTTTATTGTTGAGTTTAGCGATGATGGGGCTCCCGAATCAAAAGAGGTGACCATGACCATTGGTACATTGAGTCTTTGGAACTACCAAAGTCGCATACGCAGTAGAGACTACCACTACCCGCTTCATATGCTAAGTGTAGATGAGAAGAATGTGGTATGTGAAGATCTTTGGAGGCAGCATTCAGATGAAATGAGCCTAATAGAGGGAAACATCTTCACCATCAACTCAGAAAAGATCACCTTTGAATTTCAACCTTCTGCAGATCAAAGCTGGCAATGTTGGGCAGCAAACGTTCTCCCTTCCACAGCAACATATCCATCCCCTTATGCTAATGTGCACAAATCTCAACTTGATTTCATCGGCGGTACCATTGGACAAGAGAATAACACAACATGGAAGCCTCCAACAAACGACAGCAGAAAGAAAGAACTCAAAGATTTAAATGCCTTTCGTAAAACTTTGTCACGGTCACTTTCAGATTCTGCCTACCATGACCACGAACTTGCTTTTATGGCCGACAAAGGATACAGACAGTTGGGTGAATCTCGTATTGGAACTTTAGCTGACAGGTAAAATATTTTAATCAAAGAAACTTTAGCGAGCCTAATTTTAGCCTATATACTAGCAAGTCAGAAAAATCTTTATATTTTGTGTTTTTGCGAGATTCACGGCGGGCAAATTTCCATTTTAAAATGTGCAACTAAATATTTCGGACCTTATGGACAGAGCTTTAGAATTTCCAACCGGATAAATATTACGGAACCGAGAATTATCATGTATTCATAAAATCTTACTAAAATGTTGCTCGATCCCGTATAATTTTACGGCGTACCTTCCTCGGAAAGGACAGAAAGACTTTATATTCCTTAGTTTTTACTTTGGAAATGTTTTGACCTTTTGTGGACTTAAGTTGGTTTGTTTTCATCATAATATTTCTAGTTTATTTTCTTTTTTATTAATTCAGCTCTAAGGATACTTCTACCTAGTCTTTCAAGCTAATAATGTGTAGGCAAAAGGCAGCAGTGGTAGCTCTTTTCTTGTGCGCTGTGAAAACAAACATACTGTTACTGACATAGAACTATGTACTGTGTACTGAACTAGAAAAACCCATTGCATTGTACATTGCTAGGGCCCAATGTACATTTACGGTGGGTGTATACGGTGGGATCAACTCAAATGTGAAAATAATTTCTTGTCAAAGAAAGAACTGTATATATATAAGGCCGAGATCACAAATAACTTGTGTTCGCGTCATTTTTGGCTCTAAAATATGGGTCGGTTGGTCGGTCGGCAATAAAAATGTCAGAAAAATACACTCTGGCCATAGGCTTGTTCAGGCGGCAAGAATCATCTAGCACGCGGTCTGCAGTATGTTTTTGTTGTTACATGCGAAGCGGCAAAATCAGTTATGTAGCGCTCAATGTATTCCAGTGCAAGAATCTATGATTTGAATAAGGGACCATTTATTGTATGTTCAGTTCATGTTATCTGACCGACTCTTCTTCAAAACTCTTCAAATCACAAAACCTGAGAGCTGAGAGGAGGGTGATGATGCTCCAGGGCTTTCCGGTGCAAGTTTTTAAAGGCCGTTTTCGCACCCGGAAAACCCTTCTGGTGCTTCCGGAGCAAGGTTTTTAGTGAGCTTTTCTAAAACCCTAGAAACGCCTAGAAATCCATTTAAACAGTGTTTATATAATTAAAAACAATTATATACAAACACGTCTTTCTCGCAATGAACTTTGTGCAAAACACATACATGTTTACATACACCACGACTTGTGGTTAGCCGCGTTTTTAATGTTATGATTTTCTAATCCAATGCTGTTTCCAATTGGTAGTGAATAAATATTCTCGAGTCCCAACGTACGTTTATTATTTTCATGTTAAAATTCCCCTTGCCTTTGTCTTATCTTATTAGATTTTGTATATACGTTCTTTTTGAATATACGTTTATTTTCTCTTGTACGTTTGTTAATTAAAGCTCAGATTTCCAGGCCTCACATGCATTATTTCCCTCATATATATATGATATTAATTTTAGCTGGTTTTTCTCCACTGTGCGTTTATTCCCTTCTCTTCGTTTATTTTTATTTCTGGGTGTTTGAATATAATTTTGT
The DNA here is from genome assembly GCA_032270745.1 of Tiaropsis multicirrata. Classification (NCBI taxonomy): domain Eukaryota; kingdom Metazoa; phylum Cnidaria; class Hydrozoa; order Leptothecata; family Tiaropsidae; genus Tiaropsis; species Tiaropsis multicirrata. The sequence continues at coordinate 5,290 of JAUJPO010058425.1, forward strand.
AATTTTTTTTCAGCATATAAACATAAAAATATTAAAATGGAAAATAAAATAAATGATGGGCGATCAGAAGAAGGCAGAAGAAAAAGAAAATTATCCAAGAGGAAAAATGCTGCAAAAAAAAAGAAGATACAAAAAATTCAAACGAAACAAGATGAGGTTAAACATGAACAGACACAGAGGGAGCTTGCTGTTGTAAAAGCTGAATTGAAGTGTTTCAAGGCTTTTTCTAGAACCTCTACACAACCCAGGCAACTAACCAGCGTTAGGCGAGAACAGTATACCAAAAATAGAAGGAAACCTTTAGATACTGGCTTTAATAAACTATCATTGGATGTTGTTTCGATTTCTGATAACGTACTTGGGGAAGGCACATTTGGTATTGTTTATTCTGGCACTTTGGAAAAGTTGAACAATATTGTCTGTGCAATTAAAAAAGGCAAGTTGGCAAATCATTTCGATGCTAAATATGAAGCAAGCATTCTTCAGCAACTTCAAGGCTCTTCTAATTTCCCTACTTTCTTTGGAATTTTGAAAAATTATGCTGGTACGCAATTGGTTATGGAGTGTATTTATGATGAAAATAACGGCGTCCTGACCTTACACAAAGCACGCAAGGAAAATAAATTTTGCCAGAATGCTTGGAATGTAATTTGTTCTTCTCTCGGCAAAGCGTTGTTGTTTATGCACAAACAGGAACTCTTGCATAATGATTTGAAAAGTAATAATATTTTACTGAAATTTCAATCAGAAAAATATTTACCAATGATTGTAGATATGGGAAAGGTTACATTAAGAAAATCTCCTGAAGTATATAAATTAACTGAAAAACAGAAAAACAGATACAATGAAAAGTATCCCCACTTAGCCTTTGAATTAAGAAATCAATTTGGGGCAAAAACATCGATGGCATCTGACATTTACTCTCTGGGCTACATGTTTAATTTTGTTGCAGAAAAAGACAATGAACTTTTAATAAATCTTAAAGATAAGATGATGGATAAAAATCCTCAAAAAAGGATCTCCACTTTGGATATTGTGAAGTATTTTAGTTGTTGGGAAAAGAAACTCAATAAGTCTTTGTAGAAAATTATTATTTTATTTGTACTTTTGTCCATTGTATTAATTTTAAAGGCATTAGAGCTTATTTTATTCAATCTATCTATCAGTAATCATTGCAGAACCTTTGAAATTATTATTTTCACTTTTTCCTGTTTAGAAGTGCTAAATAACTAATAAACTAGTCGAGGGGTGCTGCTTTTTTTTCAGAAGAAACTTTCGCACTTTTCGCCGTCCCTGAGATTATTTCGACTTTTTAAATAAAATAAATTCCCGTGAAAATTAATACAGTATATATACTTATAGTCACATAAAAGTACCTACAAATTGTGCGAACAATTTCACAGCAACTGTTTTAGACTCAAATGACATTACTGACCTCAAAAATACCAGCCGGGGAGTTAAAACAAATATTTACTCGACGCGTCCGGGAATATTTTCGTAATTGATGACGTCACAAAAAAAAAATTGTATCTAAAAGCATGAACACATTATATACCGTTCGACGCGTTTTTTGACATAGATTAATTTAAACATCAATAACATTATCTGAAAAATTACCTATAAGAAGATATACCGGTTTAAAGTTTTGATGACGTCATAATTAGTCAGTTTTAGAGGCTAATTTTCTGGAGAAATCGAAATCATATATATTCCCTTAAAAGTCTCCTATACAGTTTTTTAAGAACTTTTTAATGATGTAAACAGTTTTTAATATAAACGAGTTTGAATTTTTGGATTTTTTGGGGGTCAGGATTGGTAAAAAGTGACGTTACATGCGAACACTTAAAACGTTATATCTTTCTAAAGGAAAATATTTAGGTATAACTATTAATACTTTTATTAATCTCCATTAAAAGACGCTTTGAATGGTATATAATATGTCCATATTTGGAGATAAAAGATTTTCAGTTACGTTAGGGAAATGTATGACGTCATTGGGACTTAAATATTACCGGACGTTATATTATCTTTTAGGGTCGGCCTCAATTTTCTTTCAAAATTTCGGTAACAAAAAATATTTCGCGGGAATTAACTTTCGCAAATGGCGATCTTCAGCATTTTTTGTGGAACTTCGCGATTTGGCAGAAAAATCGCGAAAGTTTTTTCCTTTAAAGTAATCTCGGGAAAATTGTATTACCCTAACAGAATAAATTTCGAAAAAGTTATCAAAGTTGATTGTTAGTATTTAATTGGTGGACCCAAAAAAAAAAATTACTTAATATTTCTCATTTGCAAAACTTGGTTAAATAAAGAAAAAAACCCATGCTCGGCGACCTCTAGGATTTGGCGGAACGCAGAAAAAATCAATATTGGCAGTTCATGAAACTTTTTAACCTTAACGGCGTAAAACTGTCAAATAGTATAGTACGGGTTAGAGGGCTATTTGGGATTAATAAGCCCGAGTTACTTAAGTTAAATGTGCGGGCGGAAAATATTCTTATAAAAAAAACGCTACAGCACAGTTTGGAAAACCGAGCGCAGTGAGCGTGAATGTAAGGTTAGTCAGTAGTTTACAAAAATATAGATTCATGGGTGATTTTGAACGAAAAAAACGTCTCGATAAATCCTTCTTTTTCCACATTCGCAAAAATAAAATAGCTTTCATTCGGAAAAGTTTACCCAGCATTATTTGACGCAAATAAGATAAAAAAACGTTTTTTTTCGAAAATTCCGCCCAAGTTCAAGATAACGAGCGTAAATCATTCCAAGGCACGGAGAAAATAATTAGACAGTAGAAAGTTCGAAACAACGGAGGTTTTTTTTTACTTCAATTGCTTACAGTTACAGAACTATATCACCATGTGAAAGTATGAAATACACGCTTTTTATAAGAATACTGTTTTTTTCATTGAGGTTGAGCATTATATTCTTATTTTCTCTTGTTCTAAACAATAGGTCTACCATTTCAAGCCCATAATCTCAACCTGATATTTATCTATAGGGTCTATCTTATAAAAAAAGCGTGTAGTAAAATTTCGAGATAACGGGTGTTGAATGTACTCATCTATATTCTTTTTTAGACTAATGAATTGGTGCAAAGGCTTTTAAATAAATCTTCCTCAGGAATCAATTTGCCAAAATTATATTTTGGTACTTAGGCTAGGCTGTCCAAAATTAAACCTTGCACGGGTTATCACACGACAAAAAAAAACAAGAAATAAAGTGACACAGAAACAACCGGAATGCAAACATTCCAAATTTTGTTTGTTTGTTATAAATGTGTAAAGCCTGAAGAAAAATAAAGAAAATCATAAACTACTTTAAAAAGAAATTCCTACCATGCAAATTGCAAATAAAAACAAAATATATATGTAAGCATAATAACTACTATCAACAATAAAATGCAATCCTTAGCAAATCATTTACTTGGAGAGTATTAATATGTGATCTGTAATGATAATCTGTTAGTATGTGATTTAATTAAAACAATCTTTTAAAATCAGCGGTCACAACCATGAGGAATAAACAAATAAGCTTTTCATATGTATTTCTGAAAATCACCAAAAAAGTAACATGTACTGAGTATAACATTGCAAGGAACAAGGGGCATAAGATAATATGATAAAGCAATATATGTGCTTATAAAAAACGCACATCGTTAACATAAATGACAGCCATAAAAGCACGCTTGAGACTCATATTTTCAAAACATTAATAGCCATAAATAATGCTTATAAAAAATGGTTTATGATCAAAGTCAATACTACAATCACATTTCAGCAGAATGATTATTTTGTAGAAACCAGAAGTTTCACACAGAAGCTTCACTCCCCTCCCCCAATAAAAAGAATTGCTTCCAAAATCAAGATGTATAAGCTAAAGCTAGCCAAAAGTATGACCAAGCTTGTCTTTGCCAAAATATGACCTTAGACCACTAGCTCATATTCCCTCTTTGAAAGGCAAATCTTTATATCGAAAACTTGATTGATTAGTTTACTTAAATTTTGATTTGACAGTATAAATTATGATTTTCTCAGTGAGCAATGAGCTAAAGTTAGCCACAGGATGTGACCATACTTGTCTGAGCCAAAGAATGACCATAGACCACTAGTTCATACACACAGTGATAAATCAAAGCTTTAACTGTAGTTGAAACTATATATGTAAAAAAAAGTTAAACAGAGCTGAAATGTAATTGTACTAGTTCAATTCGAAATAAATTGAGCAAAAACAAATAAAGTTGTAAGCAGACAAAAATAAAACCTAAAAATAACTTTCAAATTGAAATTAAATGAGTCCCATAATGCCTTTAAATAGAAACGAAAAAAATATTAGCTCTGAAAGTTAGAAGTAAAATAAACATCAAAATTGAAAAGGAGTAAAAAACAGTTACTTGACAACCTTGACTTTTACAATGGACTCTTCCACTTTATTCTGGAAGATAGTGTCACAAAGGGGACATTTTCCATCACCACGCATAATCATACAACAATTAGAGCAGCCGTTGCTGACATTTGGAACATACGGTTTACTACGTTTAATATGATTCATCTTATCAAAGCCATTTTCTCGAAGATAAATGAGCTGTATGTATTCATGTCGAAAAATTAAGGGCCAACGATTTTGAAATGTTGTGTTTTCAGCATACCGTGTTATCGACTGGTGTTTTTGCTCACGACCCTCCATTGTATTACAACCAAGACCCATGTTATATTGGTTAAAACAGATAGAAGCATGGACTGGAGTAACATTACATAATGTCCATAAACTTGGACTCATAAGATTATCAAAAAGACAACTGAGTACAAACAATTTCTTACCAAGTGTTTTCATTCTCTCCAAATCTGAAGCATTGAACGATGTGACTCTAACACATAGAGATATCAATTCTCGAATTAATACTGATTGATTGTGGATTTGAATCAAACGATATTGTGCTACTTCGTTTATGACACTATTTTGGAAGATCATTAATATCAGCTCAGGAAAAGTTTGCATAAAATGAAAACTCTCTTTCCCTCTAAAACGAAAGCCAAAGTCTTTTTCAGTTGCACCTTTATTATCGTTAAACCATCTCTTGATCTTCTTAGAAAGAAAATTACATTTCATGACATCATGCACAAAATTTACAAAAAGCATTAAAAGACTTTCTTTTGGAATGTTGACAAAAGTTTTAGCACCTTTAAGATTACTTTTACCAATACAAATTTTAAAGAGTTTCATGAACTGCTCCTTAATGACATTGTTCTTTAGATGGAGTGGTTCTGCCTTGGCACAGTCTATGTATTTTCCCATTCGGGGTTCAAACTCCTGGCGTGACTCTATTGAAGCAATAAATTTGGTCAAAGAATTTCTAGCAATTTTCGGTTGAGACTTTCTCTTGGCTGCAACTATACCTGCATCCTTAATTCTTTTCTCAAATTTCCATGGCTTCCATTGGTGCTGGTCTCCACTCAATCCAAATGAGAACGTCGGGTTAAAACAATTCTTCAATGTAGCATTCCCAAAGGAAGAAAAATATTCTGCACCGTTAGATAATTCTCTAGACAAAAAACAAAGCATTTTCATGTCACTGGGTAGCTCACTGAAACAAACTCCACTTTAACACCATCGATGATAAATGATTTACTCTCTAGATAGCAAATATCACTGACCAATTTTGATAGGTAGGCAACAACGAGAGGACTAGATTCATCAACATTAGAGCCAAATAGAATAAAGTTTTCAGAACTACTTGCTATTCGATCTCCACAGTTTAGAAAAGATACCAAAATAGACGTACCATATCCTGGAGCACCATCACCTCCAACAGCCAACGAAAAAAGTAATGAGTCTTTCTCCTTTTTTACCAGATTTGGAAAAAATTTTAATTTGTCCTTGCGGTGTTTATCAACAGTTAAATAAAATTTTGCCAGACGCAGAATGTAATCTGATGACTCACGATAACAACCTTGATATTTTTCCGATGAAGATGGGATAAGGTCATTGACATCCTTAAGAACACCAATGTCAACTGCGTTAATTTCTTTTGATAACTCTTTAAACGGTACAAAATTAGGGATATTTGCTTTTTGATGCACAGAGACTTTATTTGCCTTACGTAAACTAAGGTATTTTCTCTTCCCCATAACATTGTGACAGTAGTATGTATTAAGGGATCGCAGAATGTTCTCATTTGACTTGTAAGTGGTTTTGCTCCACTCTTTCATAACTGAATTCTTCAATTCTTCAACCAAAGCTGGCTTTCCAGAAAGAATCTTAGATGAAAGCACTTTAGATTTAACTTTTGAAGTCAAAGTACCCAGAAGTCCTGTTATAGTAGGCTCTAAGTTTGAAGAAGTAGCACCGTGGATAGCATTAGCAGCCTGTAAAGTTTCATTGTTTCGTATAACTTTTGCTCTTTGAAGTCTGACGATGTCGGTGTGGTGAGTCATTTTTTAGACTTTGCACTTGACACAGAAAAAGTAGCATTTGACGTACCTTCAACAACATTCAAGGCGTGCAAATTTTTAAGTTTCTTACGTTTATATGCCAAAACATTTCGCTGGCTGTCAATTTTCTTATTAAGATCTTCCGAAAATAAATTCACTCCTACGATTATTTAGTGAATAAGTTTTAGCAATAAAAAATGAGAAAGATGATCAACTAGAAAAGCGGTAGCCAATCCGTACCGATTGATGTGATGTGATTTATTTAATTGTCAACAGTCATCCAATTGGAAAGCAGTTATAAAGCATCAATTCACACAACATCGTGGCTGTATAAAGACTGAAACCTATAGAACATTCAAAATCGCTTACACTGGTTGTCTTTTCGATTATTTTAACGTACTAATGAACAGTAAATTCAACCTATTTCATCAATGGAAGATAGGGACCATTAATATTACAACTGGTTCCGATGACTGGCGACTTGAAGATTCCATCCGCCAAATACACAACAGTGGCCTATCGATATGCGCTTTACAAGAAGTTCGTCGATTGGGTCAAAACAATGTCACTATCGAAATCGATAAACAAAAATATGAAATTCACTGGGTTGGGCCAAAACGTATCCACGAACAAGGTGTAGCTCTCGTTATCCGCGTCGATCCAAATATAACCATCAGTGATATCTCGTACATCTGTCCACGTATAATCTCTGCATATATCAACATCTACGGCTGCAAGACGAAAATCATTTCGATTTATGCCCCGACTGAACTAGCAACTGAAAATGCAAAGACTGTTTTCTACCGTGAATTGTGCAAGCACACTAAAACTGAAAAACATCAAAAATTGATAGTGCTTGGTGATTTTAACGCTACCACCAATGCAGTGAAGAGCCACGCTTGTATCCGACCATCATCGAATCTGACTGAAATCGAGCGTAACGATAATGGTGACAGAATGCTTAACTTTGCAAGAGAACAAAACCTATCGATTATGAACACTTGGTTCAAGCATCCAGAACATCATCAATTTACCTGGTACTCGCATGATATTCATAACACTAAAAAGACTCTTGACTACCTACTTTGTCATAACTGGCTACGTCAATACTGTTGTGACTGTCGTGTACGGACTAGTTTTGATTTCAACAGTGATCACAAGTTACTCGTGACCACCTTCAGAACACCGAAAACAAAGTTAGCGCGGTTCAAGAAACGCTCTATTACTAAAAAGAGTAAACTTGATATGGAATACTTCGTAAACGATGATGAATCACAGAGAGATTTTATTAGTTCCTTAGACGATAATTTTCGAAACCTCGATATTGATAACTCAATTGATAATAAACAATCTGATATAATTCGTATCCTTAATGAAACGTCAAAAGCAACTATCCCAACGAAAAACCCAAACAAGAATGAACCCCCATGGCGTAATGACCCAGAACTTATTAACCTTCTTGAGCAACGCGATCAAGCCCGTAAAAGCAATGCTTCTAAAGCCGCAATTCGAATACTCACCCGTAGAGTATTAAATCGCCATAAATTTTTGAAAAACAAATTTTACAAAGATGAAGCCGATAAGATAAATTACTCCGCCATCAATCGTGAAGTCGCCAAACTTTTTGCTCGTGCTAAATCACAACAATCCACGTTAAAAAAGCCTACATCGTCTTGCCCCTCAGATAAACTTGTTACACATTTCAGTAATCACTTCAACCCACCTCTCCCACAGCCGGAGGAGACACCACCCGAATTAACAACAGAAATCCCTGACTTCGTGAACGATCTTCAAGAGCTCTCTCGTCTACATCCGTTCAGCAATGATGTACCAAACCGTGACGAAGTAATGAAAACACTTTCGCAATTGAAAAATCGGAAAGCATCAAATGATATACCACCCGAAATATTGAAACATTGTAGACTTTCGGAGAACTTTATGAATTTCTTCATGGAACTTGTAGAACAAGTATGGAACGAGAAGTCTGT
>JAUJPO010058436.1:0-13706 GCA_032270745.1 Tiaropsis multicirrata
TTCTATTTCTTTTTCGCTTCTTTGTATAATGTTTTGTGGTGGTTTATATGTTGAATGAATAGTCTAGATCTAGACTACATGTTCAATGAAAGGCAATTCGATTGTTTTTAAAACTACCTCGGGAGTAAGACAAGGGGGACCCGAAAGCCCTCTTTTATACAATATTTATACAAACCGAACACTTGAAATATTCCAGCAGAGATGTCATGAAGCGGGAATTCGTTTTGTCGACATTCTCTACAAGATCCCCACTGAAGTCACCGGTACTGAACGCGGTTTAATCGGAATTATACTACTTTTATGGCTAGGATACGCAGACGATATTGTCCTAGTAGTGTGGTGTAAAGCAAACCTTGAGAGAATGATAGAAATTTTGAATGAAGTGTTCTCTGAATATTGTCTCAAACTCAACCCTGATAAGAAACGCCTATTCTCAACTGGAAGCTTGGGAAACCCACCTTAAACGACGTATATCCACCCTCAAGCATAAATCTACATGGAGTACTAATCAAAAACTCCAAATCATTCAAATACCTCTGAGCAGCCTTCATTGAGTTTGACAATAGCTCAACTGGAGATGTTGAATTAGAGCATCGGATCACGTCAGCCATCTACAAATTCTACGAACTTTCATACACACCAGAGTCTTATACTTAGAATCTCTCGTTCGCTCGCGCTTGATGTATGGATGTCAATGCTGGTCTCTAACCAAAAAACAATTTGAACACGTTGAGAGTCAATAAATAAAATTTCTACTTTAGGCGTAGTGGTTTGGTGGTTATCGTACTTGTCTTCCATCCAGGAGGTCCGAGTTCGATACTCACCGTGTTACTGCGATTCGCTTGGAAAGTGAATGTACCTTCGCCCGGGTCAACCCATGCCATGTGAGGAAAATTGGGTACCATAACTCTGATACAAGAGTGTGGGTAAATATTCCAGACATTGTGGTGTGCGGAGGTAATTAGGAGGTTCTACACCTGCGAGGACAGTATGTTCTCCCGTGTAGTCCGAGTGTCTCTGTATACGCCATGCTTATATATAACACGAACTTAAACAGTTATCTCTTCTCTGCGTGTATTTGAACAGGCCAGTCGCGTCGACTAACACGGGGCCTAGGCGGACCGACCATTGTATTGCGCCCGCTGCGCTCCACATCATAAAGCAACGTTTTACTGTAGACTGACCCTTATAATTGTTGTTTTCGCGATCATACACAATGGTAGACTTTTACGCTGAGTCTCTCTAAGGGTTCCTTTTTTTATGTTCAGTCTCTCTAAGGGTCCCAAAAAATAAATCTGCTAGTCTCTCTAAAGATCTGGTTTCGGAGGTTCGGTCCGCACATACCAAGCATCCCTCAACCCTAGTACTCCAGGAGGGAAGGGGGTCACTCGATTTCAAAGCTTCCTTACGTTCGTTGCCTTGTCAGAACTTAATAAATACTTAATGAACACTGTGTGGTACCCAAGGTATGGAGCAACTTTAAGACTTGTGAGGAGTTTTGAAAATGAGTTCTATTCGTTGCCATTTTCATTGGCTTTAGTGTTTCAAGTTGAAGAGCTACGAAGAGTACAATAATTTGGACGCTTACAGTTAAGTACAAAATTTGCCGAAAAACCGACCCTTACAGTGTATTTTTCGACCATTTTCTCCAAGTTTGAGCAAAGAAAATTTCTCCAATTTTCTACCCCCTTACAGTGCAGCACCTGGCTTTTGTCAGAACCTTGAAAAACCTACCCCTTACTGGCCGCACATACCGTAGGTTGGACCATATGAGTCCCCCCCCCCGCCCTTGGGGGTACAATTTGAAACTTCAATATTCCCACTTACCTTACACACACCATTTTGTCTTCCCTCGTGCTATTAGTATTACGCATACTCATAACATACATACTATACATACATACATACTTTTGACATTATGAAGTTCGTTAATTTTGACCGCACAACAGATCAAATACATGCTTTATAGCCTCAGCTCTTGCGAGTTAGTGGAATCAATTAAGGGGTCATTATTTACAAGACACAATTAATGAATATATGACAGGTTTGCAACCATAACTAATTATTCCACGTACGTCAGTTTTTTAACAGCTGACGCCGACATTGATTGTGAACTTCGTCTTGACTCTCTGACTAAAAAAACGTAATTGCATGGACCCCGGCTTGGAATTAAAAGTAGGGGCCCAAAATGTTACCCGCCTTGGTTGGGAAAAAGAGAAAGTCTTTGTATTTAACAAAAACTGCCATTTTGGTGTACATTTTGATAGAATTTAAGGAAGAAATCTAATAGCCGAATCGTACTCAACGTATCAACAAAACAGACAGTATTTTGCAAAAAAAGAGAGGGCAATGACCCCCCTGCCACCCCCTGAATAGACGATTCTACCGTCTAAGACAAAATCTCTAATTGACGAAATAAGAAAATTTTGCGACCGCGCGAAAGAAAATTGTCACGGGTATTTAGGAAGTCTCCGAAACTCTACCGCCGCTTTATTTTTTCTTAACAGACTTTTTACGGCTTTAAACTCCGCACACATTTTTCCCGCGATTAATAATTTCTAACGGACGATAGAATCGTCTACCCCTGAATTGTCTAGCCCTACCGGTTGTAGCCGCGGGCGGCTTTTTATTATTAGAAAACTCGATCTCTTGAATAACTTGGTACAGTAAAAAGAATCAATTCAAGGGTACTCAAGTTGTTTATGAATTCAAATATGTCAATAGCACTGACTGGTTGTTTATATTATACCGGCTGCTTTTTAAAAGGCTTTTTCTATACGTAATTAAATTTATCCAATTTCAGATAATTACAAAACGAAAAGAAAAACACAATCTTGTTGTTGTAGTTTTTAGTGAAACGTTGTGTTGAATTTATTTGAATTTTTTTTGATAGCATTGTGTTTTTTACTCTCCTATAAAATTAAATTTCCATTCAATTTTTAATTACTTTTCACTTTAGAAAAATTCACTCAAAATGACGACAAGGAATATAACATTGGACGAAGCAAAGCAATTCGCTACACAAACAAAGGAATTGGTTGTGGAAATTCTTGATATGATTTCTAAAAAGAAACCCGTTTTTGCCAACTACAAATTAGAGATTTCAGGAAGCACTAGAGAAAGTACTCGAGCTGGTAATCCATACGAAATCGATTTTCTTGTTATGTATGAAATTGATGTTGATGAAATTAAAGAAGTCATTCCTGGGTATGTAAAGATTCGACCAAAAGTGGAAGAGCATGATAGATTCCAGGGATATTTTACCAATGGAGGAAATTTACGATCGGATAAGCTTATGTTTTCTTTCTTGTATGAAGCTTGTATGATAACTGTGAAAGATGAGGAATACAGAGAACGAAGAATACGATTAGCTCTTGCAAGAGTTGGTAATTGTACTGGAAGAACAGCACTAACTGTGGAAAACTTCCGGTATCATGGAATCGGTGCTGCAGTCGAGTTTTACTTGCATTCACCTGATTTAATTGACGATAACGGTGAAACATTGGATGTGGTATTGTCATTTCACTTTAAGAATGGATGGTGGCCAGAAAGTACAAAAGGCTTTTTGGAGAGAATTAAGAAAAATGTAAACGAGGAATGTTTTAAGAGCATATTTTCCCATGGTGTAGCAGTTGTCTGTAAGGTTCCTGATCCTTTGATTTTCGAAGGTACGGAATTTTTATTCAGGTTGTCATTTTCATTTGCCGAAGCGAAACTTTTCGATGTTTCCTCAAGCAAACAGCGAGAAGCTTACAAGATCTTAAAAATAATTAAAGATACAGAGTTTGAAAATTTGAAGTATGACGAACCAGAGAATTGTCATGCAGAGGTTGTGATTGGTAAATTATTGAAAAAACGTTTGGTTTCATACCACCTGAAGACCGTTTTCTTTTACATTCTGTATCCATCAACACCAAAAGAAGCTAAAGAAGAAGAATATGAAATCAGAGAATGGGTTGTTTTGTTTTTAGAAAAATTGATCGATTGTCTTCAAAAAAGATCGATAAAGCATTTCTTTATCGATGAAATGGAGCTTCTCAAACAAGATTCAATTGATGATGAGGTAGAAGAAATGCTCCTTGAACGTAAACGTCACAACCTTCCTGGACCATATTCAACACTCGAGGAATACAAATCTATGGTCTTTCCAAGCGAATTTTTAAATGGAGGATGTACTAGGAATGAAATTGATACATGCAAGATTTTGGAATCGATCTTTATCAAGGCTTTGAATGAACTTCCAGAAGATTTAGCATTGCTTCACACTAAGTGTTCATTCAAAAATGACATTTATGCATTAAAATAAAATGTATACTGATTTTTATATTTTGAAAAACACAAGAACTGTTAATGTTATTACTTACTAAATTTATGAAGCTTTTTTTTTTAAGCTTTTTTTTTTTAAGCTTTTAATATGGGCTTAAAAAAAACTTTCTTCGAGGTTACCTATTTCAAGTTTAACCTTTTTTCAAAATACCTAATATTAGATACCTGATAGCCAGTCTGCTGGCAACTTTAGACCCATCAGCATATTACCTGCTATATCCAAGCTCTTGCAAACCAACTTGGTTCTCATTTTGAAACAATTTTTTGTAATTTACTCTGTAGATTTCGAAAACGACACTCCACTCAGCAGGCCTTCTTACAATTACTAAGATCATGGCAAAAGAGCTTGAATAAAGGTGAGATTGTATAGGTACTATTTTGATGGACCTGTTAAAGGCGTTCTACTGCTTACCACACGATCTAGTTATTGCTGGCGTGAAATTTACTGTTCAGCGTGATCGTGAAATCTAATGTCTTGGTGTGATAAATAGCCTTGTTGCACAGAGACTTGCTGTGCTTTCTAATTCAAGGCCATTTTAGCCAATCAAGAGGCCCTAATTTACAAAAATTATTTGGGCCCGTCGGCCCCAACCATGGTGGGACCTCCTTAGATGCTTTATTGCTCAACCCTTTCATATTTTTACGTTTATTGTCCAGTCCTTCTAGCCTCTTGTCAAGGGCAAGAGGCTTTAATGATTTAAAACATTCCATAGCTATATTGCTTCAAATTTTGCTGATCCAATTTCGCTCTGCTTCACCAATTTGAATTTAAATCTTTCTTTTACCACAACTATGCGGTGTTTTATCTTATATGATAGCTAATCCAGGAAAATTTCAACTTCTAGGATCAAATGGACAAATCGATGATATTGTCATAAATTTGTGCTAGTTTTTCAAATTTGTGGAAAAAAAATTATTTTCATACAGTATTGTGATCATGATGAAAAGAAGTCATCGAAACGTCAAAAAATGCAAAAATTAATATATTTCGTCTTTACATTTTTATTAAAAAATATTTGGCCCTAGACTTTTCGTCTTCCTTCAAATTACTTTTAGAAAAGAATGCCAAAACATGTACAGAATCTTAGATTTTTACTTAGAGAGATAGAGAATATAAATAGAGAATCTCTAATTATGCACTTCGTACAGGTTCAAGATTGTGTCTACCAAATACAAGAACTCAAACATTTGGGTTAAACTCTTTAGCTTTTCGAGGTAGTTTTCTTTGGAATAACCTACCCTCTTCTTTGAAATCATCTGAATCTTATTCAAACTATTCAAGATGAAAACCAAAATCTGATCTGGCGTAACTTGCACCTGCAAAATCTGCCCCTAGTTTTATCTTATTTTCTTTATACAAAATTATATTTTATTTTTCGTTTGTTAGTTTTTAAATATCTAGTAATTTTATAGTTGGTTTTTATTATTTTTTGTAAACTATCTTGATACCAACGGAAAATAAATTGATAATAATAAAAATTTTGAAATCCGATCTTTGAACGAAATGTGTCAGACTTTGAACGAAATGCGGAATGAATTGAACGAATTGCCGTCTCGACATATTCGAGTGAACGAAATGTCAAACATTTTGAACGATTTGTCGAATCTTCATGAACGAAATGCATATTACCCAGAATGTACCCCGGCTTTTCAAGGAATCGAATGGAGGCGCATAGATAGAAGTGCTTTCAATGAAAATGGTGAAGTAAGGGAAGCCGGCCGTTGAGAGTGAAGAATGAATGTTACGCCCTTCTAGAATAATAGAATGTCAACCATTAAACTAAAGAAATGTGAGACCAAAGGCAAAAGAAAGCGTAAGAAAGGGACCATATACATACATGTTTTAGATCTCATCCTTCGTATCATTTTGATCAAGTTCACTCACAAAGAAAACAACCGTCCAACAAGTAACATAACAAGATCAAAATAAAAACTATGAACTATTTAGTTAGAGGTATATGTGTACATCAGTCATCGTATAAATTCTTTGGTCAAATAGCAGATTCTTTAAATAAACACCATCGCAATGCATTATGTCAATATGAGAGATTATAACTTGTTATATTTCGATTGACACTCGCTGTGTTCTATATGACTATGACATCTTAAACTCACATTTGACAAGGAAAGAAATGCCAGAAAATTAAGTCTCCTAAAATTATTGACAGGTGAAAAGGCTTCTTCCAGGAAAAAAATCGTATACCCCCTGGGAGGTATCAACAATGTTTCTTAGATATTTCATTATCTACACGTTTTTTTATAAGAACATTAAAATCGAAAAAGCCTTAAAATGTTCTTAAAATGTTCTTTAAGTCTTTTAATTCATGTGTACATAATCAAAAATGAAAAAATGTTCTTATTTCTATACTCTTGATTCTCCAAAGCCTCCAAATGTTCTTAACATGTTCTTAGTTCTTTGACCTCAAAGCCTTACTTTTTAAGTTTCAATTAATAGCTGACTGATAATTAATGATAAATTATTTTTTAATCGAAACACTTTTAGTACATGAACAATATCATTTATTCTTGATCTTCATCTCTGAATGAGTCATTCTATGTTGTATATCTTCTGACTAAAATAATGTATATTGGGTATGTTCCAGAAAATAATTATGGGGACGTAGGAGATAAATTATGAGAAAAATCAGGGACTCTTTGCCTAATTTCTTCCGGATAAGTGTAAAAAATCATTCGAAATTTGTTATGTTCCAGTCTATGAAACCTTAGAGACGACATTGAGATTCCTTAGCTTGCTTTCTAAGGGAAACACTATTCTACTGATCAAAAGAATATACCACCAATCTCGTTTTCAAACTGATTTGATTCGGTTAAGACATAACATTTGTATATGGTATCAAGGAAATGTATCCCTAAGAGTTATTATAAGAACTTTTGTCTTTTGAAATGAGCCTAGTAGTTTTTCTCTGTATTGCGATGAGTTATTCTCAAAATAGTTAATTAAACCCTTCCAATCGAGAAGAGCTTTCTTTTGTGCAGATGTTTTACCTTAAATTTCCCGTGAAGTTGTCTCTGCGGAGAAGTGTAGAAAATTCGTTTTTCTGCTGGGAACAGACTCTACGGAAATGAACGTTTGAATTTTCCGTAGATAATGGGTGTGTGTACAGAAAACGAGAGGTCTCGACCAAGTTATGAAAGCTTTAAGACCAAATTCATGATGTCATTCTACCAAGCATAAATGCTTATTTCCGCTTCAATTTCCTGTTAACATCCTTTTTGCTTCACCCACCACCAGTTATTAATATACAATTTTGGGAATAGGTCCAAAAAAGAACCAAAATTTGTTTCATCATTTGTTGAAATAAGGAAAATTTTATTAGGAAATCGTTGGCTTTTTTTAACGACCTCGTTAGGGCTCGTTAGACTAATCGATTTGATTTGCCTTTTTGAAACCCATTAGCAAGTAGAAAATTTAATGGCTCGTTAGTGGTTTGTAACTCTAACCCCTGATGATATTGGACTTTTTGGGGTTTTTATATTTTGAAAACAAGTGATATTAATTTTATAGATCACTTTTACCTCCAATAGACAACATTCAGTATTTCCGTTTCTGTGAAGAAATTTCCGCGAACCGAGTTTGAAATTAATTTTGCGGAAGATATTTTTGCGAATTAGGGCTACCCTTGAGCCTTCTCACCTTTTACTTTAAATTTTAATGGGAAGGAGTGAAAGGTAAAACTGGGTCGGGTCAAATGGTACTGTTTTTACAGTGTGGGGGTCATAACAATATGGCTCTTTGTGTTTCTTTTTTTTGACCAGTGGGGTGAAAGAGATTATCCGATATTCTAATGAAATGAATATTTTCTCCACTGGGTGAAAAATTGGCCTTTTTGAGCAATTTTTTCTACTGCGGTGGCTAGTGAGGGTCCCCAGTGGGCCACTGGCACAGGGTCATCAAAACTGATGCTTTATCTTTGACACCTTATAGATGCTCTTCTAATACTGAAATAGCCGTCAGTGACCTGTTTACTCAAGTAGAGATTGTTCCTGCACAAATCCAATTCCGTCAAGCAGCTGGACCCCAGTTACGTTCGTAGGTTTGCGTCAAACATCAACTGACAATAATCGCAATTTCAATTTTACTACACCGGAAAATAAAGAAAGTTTCAAGATTTCTCATTTATATATTCGTCAAAAGTCAATCAGAAAAGTATGCGTAATTTAAATGGATTGCTAATTCTTGTCGGAAATACCATCATACAAACCGAGCAAAAAAGTAATTTCAAGCTTGATTTCAGTGTCCATTTAACTTGCTGGAGTACATAAGTACTTCAAAATTTTTAGCCTACCAGCTGGGCGGTTCTGTTCCCACGCCCTCACGACCTCATAAATATACGGCATCCACACCACAAGGGCTCAGGATAGTTTTAATGTTAACAGGACCATCACCTGAGCCAGTGTGGAGATGAGACCTCGCTCGCTAACATGGCTCGAGAGAGGACTTGAATTTACAACCTTTTGAAATGAGCATCTTAACCACTACCACTTTAAGGTCACCAAACAACAGATCTAGATAGCTTGCCAAAAAGAATCCTCTATGTTACGGAAGTTATTCAAAATTTTAGGCGAAGAGTGTTGCTTTTGCTCATAACTCCTCATTTGGAAGTCAACACTCTCCTCCGTCAAAAATGTTGTGTACTTTCTATACCCGCCTCTGGAATCCTGTATGTTACCATTGACAGTGTTTCGCACTCAAGTTTTCCGGAGCTGTGATCAAAATATTTGAGGCCGCCGTTCAGAGACTACAAAATATCTCCAAGTAGTACTCAGCTGATGTGGGAATTGATGTTTAATTGCTACGCTATTGTTAGAGTTTACAGTAGAACTAAAGAAACATTTTCATGTTAGTTGGATAGAGAGAAAAATGTTCGTGCTCATTACGACCTCATTAAAACCTTAACTGAAAGACCTATTCTGAGAAGGTCTCAGAAAACTTTCTTTCCAAAAATCATGAAAATTTCAAAGAAGCATGAGTTTTACAAGTTGCACCCATTGATAAATCTGTAACGTCCTTATTCGAACTTCTTTTTTTTTGGAACCAGAAGGTGATTCCTTTTCCAAGCTTGGTTTCTCTAATGAAAAAATCAGACTGGGAGAAAATAGGAAAAGAATAGAATCGAACAAACCTAATCACTAAAACGTCTAGTCTGAACGCGGCCTACAAGTCAGACAGCTTAATCAAAACTTCGGCTTCTTTTCTTTTTTATAATTAGGTGATGCATCTCAACAAATATTTCAGCTTTGACGTCAACTGAAGAAAAATCCCAGAAAAACACAATCCATTAGCATGCGATTCGGAAAAAGCAATTTCTATTTTTCGCTGTTCTGTTGCTAAATACTACATACCGCCAACGCTACTTCATGAAAGTTAATTGAAAGGTAATTTTTACTTTTAATCCTCTATGACTATTAAGAACACACGACTAAACATTTCAGATTTACGTATGAATTTGATGTCTTTTGCGACTTATTGGATATGAATACAGTTGACTCGCTCTAATTCGAATCTTTACTATTCGAATGTCTCTACTATTCGAACAAAATAAAAGTCACCGTCAAAGAGACTTTCTACTACAGAGACTTTCTACTATTCGAATCTCTCTATAATTCGAACAAAAAATTTTCTCCCTTGGGATTCGAATTAGAGAGAGTCAACTGTATTTTCAAAAATCCTGAAAAATACGCACTCCCTGTGCGCTTTTAAGAAGAAGAGAAAAACAAATCATTTTTCAAAAATCCTGAAAAATAAGCACTACTCCTCCAATCATTTTTGTTGACCAAAATAATTTTACCTTTGATTAATTTGACAACTGGTTCCTCTAACTTTTTTTCATTCCAAATATATTTTATAGAGTATTCACTAAAATCTAAGGCGGTTTCGTTTATTCTGGAGATTTTCAACGAAGCACTATTTTCAAACTGAAAACCATCTAACGTGGAGCTGCTTTGTGTTTGGAAACGCTGCAGTCCTGTTTTGTAAGATTCATTTCCTTTGAACCAGGTCATGTTTGTGAGCGCAGGGTATGAGTATGTCCTGAATTTGAAAGTCTTTGTAGTTTCACCGATGTACACTGTGACATTTTGGATTTGATGTAAGAATTCACGAACTAAAAAAAAAGAGAGAAAAGTCTTTCATTTGGTTTTGGTTGCTCCCAGCAGGCAGGGTACGTTGTATTGACGTCTGAACAACCTTGCTCTAACGTCAGAACGTTATTTGGACGTTGAAATAACGTTGTGTGCCTGCCTCCTGGGATAAATATTAAGATTTCAAAAACCATTTAATCATTACAAAAAGAATACAGTCATTATGGCAACAAAATTCAAGGTCGAAAACTTTTCATATTCTTGTTGACTAAACACTTGACTACTACTCATGCATGAGAGCATATTTATCCTGCATGTTGTGTTAACACGCCTTTTTACGCCTTCACCAGCACCCTTTAAGCGCCTTTAGCGAGCTATAAACGGTTAAGGATGTAACATTTTTTAACATACAGTATTTATAAATAAAGCTTGTAACTAATAAAACTTACATTCAATAAAAACTTTGAAGTCCTCTCTAGTGATCGTCTCGTTCACGCCTGTACTGTAACAACTATAATTCCCAGCCAAACTTTTATTATCTGCATTGATAATATGTAATTTGTTGGAGTCAATTTTATAAAATTCAGATGATGATGTAATGTTCGTTCCAAATTTTTGCCAGTAAGTTATGGTGTGGTTATTTGTAATGTTGCTACTGCCGCAAGAAAGCGTCAGGTTTTGTCCAAACTTAAGGATGTGGGTCACATCCTGGGTTGTTGGTTGGTTGGTATTGTTTTGGTTATTAACATCAACTGAAAAAAACATTTAAAAATTAAATAAGCCAAAAGTTATTACATACACTAGAGTCTATAGGCCCCGACGGCTCCCAAAAGCTCCAGTAGGGTAAAATTCAAAATTTTCAAACAGGTTCAAAAATTATATTGTTATTTTGTCATACTTTCACATTGAGGCGGTTCTTTGTATTTCTTTGCTTTAGAACTTTAATGACAGTGAATATCCGATTTTTCACTGGGGTGATCATATTTTCCATTTGGAAAAAAGTGACTTTTCTTGAGCGATTCATACTTTGGAATGTATCTGGGACGGGTCCCAGTGGTACAGAATATATAGTTATAGATTAGAGCCCCTCATTAGACTATGCTGTTTATCATTGATAAAGTTGTAACTAATAAGACTTACATTTAACAAAAACTTTGAAGTCCTTTCGAGTGATCGTCTCGTTCACGCCTGTACTGTAGCAACTATAATTCCCAGCCAAACTTTTATTATCTGCATTGATAATATGCAATTTGTTGGAGTCAATTTTATAATCAGATGATGTAATGTTCGTTCCAAATTTTTGCCAGTAAATTATGGTGTGGTTATTTGTAATGTTGCTACTACCGCAAGAAAGTGTCAAGTTTTGTCCAAGCTTAAGGATGTGGGTTGTTTGTTGGTTGGTAAGGTTTTGGTTTTGGACATCAACTGAATTAAAAGAAAAAGATTAATCAAAACAATTTATACTGTTGCAAAAATAAAAAAAAGTAAATAATTAATAATAAAAAAATAAATTCAAATCGTCAAAAAATCAAAATAAAATTAAAAAGTCGTTTCAAAAGTCGCAACTAAAAAATCGTAATTTTCGATTAATGTACTGATTTGTGTTATAAAACCATCATAGACCTTTTCATAAATTACATCACGATAGCAACAACTGCCTCGTTTTGAATTGAGCGCTATGGTAACCGAATCCCAAGGGGGCTTATCAAAACTTGACTCCATTGATAGATGTGATATTTTGAGTCTCGTGAGACATAATCACCTTGGTAATTGTATGAAAACGAGGAAGCCGTTGCTCGCGACGTAATTTATGAAAAGGTCTATAAATGGAACAATTCTTTCTGGAAAATGGTGCGCTATAAAAACAAAGCAAATCGCTGGAAGTGTAGAAGTAAAGGTTATCTAAATACATGTTCATTATATGAAAGAAAATAAATTTGTAGCTAACCAGAAGTTGCCTGCTGAATGATGTAAAAGGAAATTATTGCTAAGAACATCTTCTGAAAACTGCGTAGAGAACTTCTGTTCTGTTCTGTATGAAGTTTGCTTTTGTAATAGTTGTTCTTTCTACAGGAGCAGTGATCTACATTTCCTATTTCGTATAGTATACGTGATTTACATTACGTAAACTATAAGTAGAACTTTAGCACGCAATTAATGGTTTCCGAATATATTGATTTTTTCCTATCATCAGAATTGTCCTCATCGTTAGAATGTCATTAATTAATTAACATCAGTTTCACATAGGTCTGCAATTTTCTGAAAGCTCTATATGTAGATAGATAATGAATAAGTATTGTTGTATGTTTGGTGAACTGGAGTTCAATTTTTTCTTAATTCTAAGAAAGGAAATGAAACTTAACGTTATAATCAAATCTTAACTCGATTCGAAAGTAAACGGCACAATGACCTATAAAATTTAGTGGGCCTTTATTCGGCCAAAAATCTAAATCTTTCAGACGAATTTTGTTATCAATAAATTCCACACACACAAGCCATAAACCCATAAAAGCGAATCTTTCTAACACTCTTTATTAAGTAAACAAACCCTCCTTCGGTTTATTTTTATTGCGATAATATTGCAAATTAGTAGACTGTTTTGAAAGAAAACGTTTCCTACCTTGAAGGGCCCTTCTTTTTTAAATCGGGTGCTTAAATGAATTGTAAAACTAAAGTTACCTTTCAGATGATTCTTTACAATTACGTGATTCTTTGGCGTGATGGAGTGGAAATTAGGGTCGCTGGGGGGGCCTCCTCGACTTTTTTGCGGTTGAATATTCATTATAAAAGATTACTTACTTACTTTACTTTGATCATCCACTTGGTGGTGACATGACGTGTTCTCTCCATCGTTTTCTGTCTTGCATCAGCCTCTTAATTTCGTCCGCTTTCAGCCCAATGTCTTCTTCAATGAGGGCCTTCAAGGTTTTGTTTGGCCGACCTCTTCTTCTGGGGGTTTCAGGTTCCCAGAAAAGAAGCTTTGTGGCAGGTTCGTTTCCACGTATCACGTGACCTGCTAGACGGAGGCGACGCTGCCTAACAACGTGACTTATTGGACGTCTACCGTTGTATAGAACTCTGTTGGAGGTATGTGATTGGGGATTGATGTTTTTCACCCGGCGTAACATTCTTGTGTAGCACCCATCAATTTTTCTCTCGAGAGATTTATTGAGGGACCATGATTCACATGCGTATAAAAGAATGGAAATAACTGTCGCATCAAATATTTTTAGTTTAGTCCTTGTGGAGATGCTTGATTTCCAGCATTTTTCAAGACT
>JAUJPO010058447.1:0-13700 GCA_032270745.1 Tiaropsis multicirrata
TCACATTTTATTAAAAACGGTGTTATCTTTCAATGCACTCATTAAAAGTGTATAGAATTTTCTTATTTAAGGATTGATCAACTTTAATATCCCATGAGTGCAGGCCTGAGTAATTGCTTTTTCCCAAAGCAACAAAGCAGCAATTTGCTATCAAGGATTAGATACAATGGAATAGTATGAGTTGAATCTCCATGTGTTTTTCTTACCTTCATGCTATAACTATACTAATTTGGGTATTGTATATGTACCTTTTTTCAAGTAGTGTTGTCTTGCAGCATTGATAAATGATGACTTCCCAACATTCGGTACACCACATACCAGAGCTTTAAATGAACTGTCTTCCAATGCTTTGATCGGTTTTCCACCCTACAAGATATGATGGAGATAACGTCTTAAGTCCACAGGCTGTAACACCTAACACCAACCAGGGTAACTTTCGATGTAAATTCCACAGTGATAAAAATGAATAAACATAATTTGCTTCTTACAGCTGCCGATACTTGTAGATTCTTCTGGCGCAAAATTGCTTTCAAAGTTTTCATCACCTGACAATAGAAAGAGCTTGTAAAATGTGGTGTGTTTGTAAGATATTTATAATGTTATTTTGATGGAAAATCTCTGCATATAAAATATGCTACCATAAATGAAAATATGAAAGTGTTCGCCGACCTCTCTGAAAGTTTCTTTTTCTTTTGTCTTACAGTTGGTGTAGAATGTCTGGATTATGTTTTGTTGGGACAAATTTTGCTCACAGATTTCCTAAAAAATGAGAAGGAATGATTTGAAAAGAACTAAACAAAAAATAATGGAAAGAAAAACTGTCAAATATTTCGTGACAACATTAACCCTAAGATTCGATAGATTCAAAGATTCCAGTAGGTACTCAAAGATTTTGACGGAAAAAAACGAAGGAGAGTGTTGACTTCCATATAAGGAATATTAGCACTTTTACCAACCTTCGTTTGATATTCATTAGCCAAATCGATTTTGTTGATGAGCAGAATACGAGGTTTATGAGCATAAAGGTATTCGAATTGTTTATTGCAACTTGAAAGTGGTACCTAAAGAAAAATGATAATAAGGTTACTAGATAAGATATTACAATTTAATCGTGTAATAGTAGTGTTTATTGTCATGCAAGAGGTTTTTTAGTTCGAATCCTACTTCGGTGATATGATCAGGTTGGCAAGTGAGTGTACCTTCACCCAGTCAGGCCAGCCTATATGGGGAGAACTGGGTAGCATCACTATGACTGTACAGAGAAAACATTGAATGTAGGATGATCATGATTCTATAGGTTCAGCACCCAGGGGGGGGGGGACTCGATCTCAAAACTACCGTACGTTCGGACAGAAATCGGGGTTTTAAAATCGGACCCTTACAGTGCACTGCAAAATTTGCTGAAAACCGACCCTTACAGTGCAATTTTCGGCCATTTTCCCCCAGTTTTAGCAAAGATTTTCAAAATTTTCTCAAATTTCCTACCCTTACAGTGCACCTGGGCGTACTTAGGCTTCGTCAGAACCTCGAAAACCCTACCCTTAAGCGCCGCACGTCCGGTAGGTCACTTACCTGTGTGTCCCACCCCCCGGGCATAAATGAATTGACAATTTTTGATGGGTCAAACCTTACACTTAAGTCATTTAATCATCTTTTCATTGTTTATTCCACCAAGCATTGTCTCTCCGACTCGGCACTAAAGGATCTTCTTCACCTCATCCGCTTGATACTTCCTACACCAAATAATTGCAATTCCTCGATTTATTTGTTGGAGAAGTTGAAAGAGCCAACATCATCAAAAATGAAACATCATCAGATGTGCAAATTATGCCATACCAATGTTGTGAACTGCTGTTGCTCAAATGAAAATTGTGATAAATATGGTTACAAGTTAAAAGCTAAAGATCAACTTTGCTATTATGTAAACAGTGTCAAAGAATCACT
Source organism: Tiaropsis multicirrata (assembly GCA_032270745.1). Classification (NCBI taxonomy): domain Eukaryota; kingdom Metazoa; phylum Cnidaria; class Hydrozoa; order Leptothecata; family Tiaropsidae; genus Tiaropsis; species Tiaropsis multicirrata. The sequence goes on from JAUJPO010058447.1 coordinate 1,945, forward strand.
TTCAAGAATTGTGAAAGGTAGGTAATTTTTAGAAATTACATCAACTGTTGAATAGGTTGCCATTTTGAAATAAAGTTTTGAATCATTCAGTAGCCATTTCTATGTACTATGAAACCATAACAATCATTTTACCCAATGTAAAAGACATATCTGAAGAATCGATTTTGCTCTGATAGTCAAAAAACCACCTTATACCCTTAAAATTGGGAGTATTATGCAAAAAGTCCCGAAAATCTTTTTAGCACATGTCATGTCTTTTCTATTAGTCTTAGAAAATTACAATACTTTGAAATGTATAACATCACTGGAGATTTTTCTTGTAGAAGCAATCATCAGGTGAATAATTGATTTCAATGGTTTTTTTTCCAGAACATCGCGAAGTTATATCCAGTTATACCAATGACAACAACTATCCATATTATTGTGATGTTATGGACGGAGACATATACAATTCAAAGCAAGATGAGCCAAATGTCAAATTTCTGAGGTATGGCATCTTGATGGAGCTCCCACAATCAAATTAAAGCGCCTTGAGATCTGGGTTTTATCAGCGTTTATCGTAGAGTTGGGAATACGTCTTTGTTATTCTCTTCCCAACATTGTTTTGTGTGGTCTGTGGTATGGTCCCGAAAAGCCAGACTATGAGCTATTTCAAATTTCATTTACTCAACAAGCTGCGTCCCTAATGAGAAATGGTTTTTCTGTAGATGGTGAAACATTTTATGTTAGGCTACAAGCTGAACTTGCTGATCTCCCAGCTAAAGCAGCTTCATTGATGATGACCCAGTTCAACGGCGTAAATGGTTATAGTGATTTTCGAAAAAAAATCTCATTCAGCATATTTTAGTCAAAAATGGCCCAAAAATAGGGTTTTTTGGGCTTTATGCTAAAATTGCCTCATTAGTTTTTCCTGATTTTTTGCTTAACGTTAGAGGGTAAGGTCTTCTAAAAAAGGGCCGAAATATTTTTCCTGGAAAAATTTTATTCGGCTTAAAATTGTATTTTTAACTTTAAGGGAAATTCCCTTTAGCACAGGGAAACTACCTTTTTTCAATATCGTCTGTTACCAGCTTTATCTTTATGTTTTTTTCTGTCTGATCATCTGACCTTCACTGTTAGGTAGGTCCATTCAGCATGTGGCTTGTTGTTTATCGTTTTTTGTACTCCAAAACATGCAATTACTATTATTAATAATTTTCACTGCTGGCAAACATGTTTGAGTTTTGGAGGGAATCAAGTTATATATCAGAGGTTCAAGTTATGGGATGTCTACTGTTCTTTTGATTTGAACAATGAAAGATTTTATTTGTTTTAAAGTTTTTCTTAAATACTTCTTTCTTCAGGTTCCAATTATTAAATTAACTGACAAAAAGAGCAAAATCCGTGTTGACATTAGTTTCAATGTAGAAAGCTCCATCAAAAGTGCTGAACTTATCAAGGTAAATGTCTGTGAAATTTCTGTGTTTTGAATCGCGAAACCAGCAACTCACATTTCTAAAATTTCTAAAGTTCAATGAATTGATTATGATTATGAGTCAATCAACGTTCTTGTTTGGAACTGCTGACTTGACATATGATCTCTTGAAACATGTGGGGAAACTGGCTTTAATAAAAAATATTTAGTTAATTTAAATCCTTTACTCCATAATTTTTTACTCTCAAGAAACGTTTTTTGCTTTAACCGACAGAAATACATTGAAGAGTTCAATATCCTTCCTTCATTATTTTTGGTCATTAAACATTTCTTGGTTCAAAGAGACTTGAATGAAGTGTTCACTGGTGGAATCAGTTCCTATTGCTTGATGTTGTTAACAATCAGCTTTCTACAGGTATGCCTGGTCTTTACAAACATAATTTTCCCAGCTTGATATTTTTGTTTGTCGGAGGGTCATTACAAGATTACATGGCTACTCGTTTTTGTGGTTTGTGGCTAAAGTTTGCGTTTTTGTCAGGCTGAATTTGCTATGAAGAAAAATCTAAGGGGTGCATTATGTTACTCTACCGAATTCAAATGGTTTTTAAAAGTCTGTTTGAAATAATTATATAACTGCTTCCATTTCACGCATTAGAAATATTCTTAGGATGATCAATGGATTTTTGCTGACATCATCAAAATGGGGAAATAACGTTTTTCCTCAATACCTTTTAATGACTTGATTTTCAGATATATGTTGTAATATTTTCCTGAATGGGTATTAAAAATGCTTTCCAACAGTATATAACATTATGTGCTTTGGACAAAAAAATGTAATTTTAGCCTGAGGTCCCATTCTAGTCTGTAAAATACACAAACAGGTAGTTCTTTTTTGGGTCTGAGATTTAAATCCAACTTTGACCTCTAAACTACCCATGTGCAAAGTTTCATGCTTCTATCACATCGTGTACAGTTTTTACACAACTAACCCGCACTATAGAGCAAATTCCATGATAGCTCAAAATTTACGTCATCCCATCTGCTTTTCAATGAACAAGAGTTTCGATTCATAACGTTTCTACTTTTCCCAAAAAATTCAACGGAAATACCTGGTAGGTGTGTTATTGTGTTATCACAGGGGAGAAACTAATAAGATTAGAGCCTCTTTCTGAACCACTTTTTATTTCTTCCTCTCTTTAGCGTCATCGGAAAGTAGATTTTCAGAAAATGAAGAATGTTAATCTTGGTGTCTTATTGATGGAGTTTTTAGAGCTTTATGGAAGAAATTTCAATTACCAACGCATCGCGGTCAAAATCCAAGACGATGGTTGTTACGCAAACAAAGAAATGGTTAGTCATTTATATATATATTATATAGATATATTAAAAGTTTATTACTATACCGGGTTCCCCAGAAAGAAAAAAAATACTTGTTAGACAGAGATTCGTGGGTATATATAAATTGAAAATATATTTTAACATGAATATTATAGAGGAAAGACTAACTTAAATTTTGTTGAATGAATCAAAAGTTATACACAAAAAAACAAATTTTCAATTTAAAATAAAGCACGAAAAACGGCTAAATACAGTGAACAAAACTTTCTCTTTTACTTTAATTTTGTATACTTTTTTTCTGGGGCATCTGCTATAGTATACCTAATTAACGGACTGGATTTTCTTTATCCTTAATAATCTGTCCAGCGCACTAGTTTCTTTTCTTAGCCAGTCGTATTATCAGTCAAAGCCCGAAAATGGCTTCCAATCATAGTTTTATTTAAACCTCTTATAAATAACTAAGCCCCAAAAACAGAGTAGTAAAAAGAAACGTCCAGATAATGCAATAAATTCGGATTTTCCAGGTCTAGCAGGGTCTAACTTCAAATTTTAGTTGCCAATTTACGACCTTTTTAAGTTTTAAAAGTATCCAATTACATTGAAAATTGTAGCCAAAATTGCTCATTTCGTGCATCAAAAAGGCAAAAGTGATTCAAATAAAATTTATAAATTTTTTTGATACAATTCGATAACACGAAGCATGTACGATATCTTGAACGTCACTCCCTGAGGCACAACTAATCTTGTATTTATCAAATACACGACAGTTAAAGTGACATAATCAAAAAAAAGTTATTAGGAATTCGATATTTAGTGAGTTGAATGGAGTAAGCACCAACAAGCAATTCAGCAAGTTAACGAGTTGAATGGAGTAAGCACCAACAAGCAATTCAGCGAGTTAACGAGTTGAATGGAGTAAGCACCAACAAGCAATTCAGCAAGTTAACAAGAGAGATCTTACTACCTTTAGCACGTTTAAAGGTAATAAGAAAAGAATCGCCTTTAAAAACTTCACTAAATTATACGATTCATGAGTGGGTTTAATCACACACAAATAATTTTTATCAATAAACTCTCGACGGAAAGTTTTATTGACAAGCGCAAGGTCAATGGGGACTGGAGAACACTCTGAACCATCAAAGGTTATGAACCATCTTTTTCAACAATCTTTGCAGCCATAAACGCAAACAGTGGTAGTCACTGTAACCATTAGTTGTGATGAGGCAACTTTTTTCGGGAACGCGCAATCCTGAAAATTATAAAACGGAATTCGTTATATCACTGACGTGATTTATTTAATGTCTTTCACAATAATGTACTTTAAGATTTGCTAGATTGAATAGACAAAAAAATAAAAAGTTGGGTCGTCGTAAATTCGGAAGCAACTCGCCAACTGGCGACTTCTTTTACTGACGTTTTTATCCACAGTTCAAATCCTTTTTATTAAGAAAGAAAGGGAAAATATTACCTTAATCAAGCCGATATCTGTATTTTCATGACGACCATGACTACCAATCGAACTACCAATTTCATTCCAAACGCATTGCTTGGTATTTCTTTAGATTCCGTCCTTTCCATCCTTTCCATCTTTTCCGTCCTTTCCGTTGATTCCATCTGTTCCTTTCTTTCCCGGTATTCCATTGATTCCGTCCTTTCCGTCTATTCCGTTCGTTCCATTATTTCCATCTAAAGAAGGTCAATTAATTGCAATCAATTCTTCTTATCTTTGATGCGTGATATTCGTAGTCCTTCAATCGCTAAGTTAATTTAATTAATTCAATAAGTTACCTTTTCCTTTTGGCCCAACGGCGCCTGGGCATCCATCTCTGCCGTCACGTCCAGGGTGTCCAGGATGACCATCGCGACCTCCGTGACAAGCTGAGCATGATGGCTAGAAAATACAAGACGCAGTAGACACGTTATTTGTACTGAATAATTAAAAGACCCATTCTCCATTAGAAGGGTCTAAATCTATCAAATAACTGAAGGTTTACTCTGAGCGAGAAAAGTATTCCACATATCTTGATATGAGCGTGCCCTGGTGACCAATGATGACGTCATTTAAAAGGTGGTTTATGTGGCTGTATGACAAAATCAGATTGGTTTTAGACAACCTAAAGGTCAGTCACCTGTGTACCAGCTGTTAGCCTTTAATCACCATTTGAAGTGTTATTGTATTTTTATGTGCTGACATTTGAAATCACGAGTTGAAATTTAAAATCACGAGTTGAAATTTAAAACCACGAGTTGAAATTTAAAACCACGAGTTGAAATTTAAAACCACGAGTTGAAATTTCAATCCACGAGTGTTGCGATTTCAATCCACGAGTTGCGATTAAATCTTTAAGTTAAGAAGTGTGAAGGTTCTTTGGTAATTTATCTGTGAAAAGAATTGTGTTTATCATAGTACATGTACATGAAGTATATGGTTATATATAACGTTTGACGATAATACTGAATGAGTTTGTGAGCTCGACCAAGGCTAAGAAGAAGAGCTAAGAGACTCAGGGCAAATATACATTTCGAATATCGTATGTCGAATATATAGTGCAATCGCACAGAAATGTTTCATTGTTCCATTGAAATATCCCTAGTTTGCAACTTTTTTGACTAAATGTTTTTGTTGCTGCAACAAAAAAATATAAAATGAATTTTATATTTTTCGTGTGATGGCAACAAAAAAAGTCTGAATCATATAAAAACTTTCGTGTCCCCACACCTTGAGATGATATCTTGCAACAGTTTTTTATTTTAACCAATCGAATTCGTTTATACAACTCAAAACAAATTATGACATAATCTTTCTATTTTTAACACGCAAGACATGAGTTCAAAATAGTGGAGTGGCTTTGATTTCATTTTTATGATTTTGTTTTGTGTGCTAGGCATATACGACACGATGTAAAATTTGCGATTGCAGCAATTCTTTTTTGTTGCCATCGCACGAAAAATGTTGCCGTGTCCCCAGAGCTTAAATTATTCGTCGGACATAATTTTCGTCACCCACCAATATTATTATATATTACGCAAATTTTAGCCTAAAAACATCTTTTTTCGTCACCTTCAAAAAATTTCGTCACTTTTGTCCGACATTTCAAAAGCAGGAAACTCATCCCCTATACTATTTTTTTATAATAGTGACGACTTTATTAACAGTAACCTTTGACAACATTGAAGCTCTGAAAGTCCTTTGTGTTTACCTAACTTATGTGTAGAAAAATATAAAATTATATTTGATCATCGTAAAAAACGAAAAAAGAAAAGATTATAGGGCAACTCGCAATTACATTTTTCAACTCGTGGATTAAAATTGCAACTCTTGATTTCAAATTGCAACTCGCAACTCGCAGTTTTAACTGCAACACGCAACTCGTAACTCGCGTATTATGAAGTCTCTTACCTTCGGAGCATCTTGAACTTGTTCATCTAATAAAACTTCTTCATCAGCAAGAATTAATTTGTTCAAGTTGAACATAAGCAAAGTTACGGTGATTAACATTACTGCCTTCATCTTTCAAATCCTGTCGTATTGTCTATTAACACCAAATTGATTGATTGATTCTCGATGAACTAACTGCTGTTTAAATACCAATTCCAATCAACCTCGTGCCCATTCCTTTTATCATATTGTACATACAATAGTTAAAATGTTTATTTATTATTATTTACTTAGTTTAAAAAGTTGAATACAAAAAACGGTAGCGACGAAGCTAGCTAATAAAATTCATTCATTTCATTAACCCTTTGACTTCGCTGATGTCATTCGCAAATTTGTCCCTACAACGCGCAGTGGTTTTTCATAAAAAGTCACATTTTACGCAAACCGGTATAACTTTTGAACGAAATAACTTCAGATAAAAATCTGAACAGTCGTAACAGTATAGAACAGTATAGTTTCCTTGTTGCGACAAGGAAACAGAAAGCTGAAATTTACAACGGCGGCGCGTTAGTGTCAGTCTGTCAGTGTTGTTAGTATGTTCGTCTGGGTCACCTAATAATACCTAAAAGTTAGTTCAAATTCTCTCTTGAAGAAGGTGTCAAATTATATAGAGTGAACGAAAATACAAGAAACTTAATTCAGTTACACTAGATACTGTCTTCTAGCTAATATAATTGTAAAAGGATTGATTTGAAGCCGCACCACTGGGCAGTTTGCCCTCCAATCAGAGATAGGAGACTCTCAGCTAACCAACAAGCTATAAACCAACCTCTAATTCCTTCTGATTAAGGAGATATTGACGTTTAAAGCTTTAAGTCCTAGCTCATTTTAATAAAAAAGTACCCAAAAAAAAGGCCTCGGCACGGTAAGGGTTAATTCATGTGGTGTTTTTACTGCCTGAGGCGTTTCATCTCTTTATTAAAATTTTCGTTGGAATTTTTAAAGAGACTATTTTGAACAACTTTGAGTACGCTTTGAAGTAAGTTTATTTCTTTGCAGCTGTAATTAATTTAATTAAGGATAAGTCACGAGTAACAAGGAGAAAATTGTAATTTGTCCGAGTCCGTAGCGCGTAGGACGAGGATCAAATTACTTTATTTTCTCCTTATTACGTTATTTTTAAAGAATCAAAACCCGAAAATATAAAAATCTTACAGCGTGAAAGGGGAATAATTTAAGTTGCGCCGAAATAAAACTTTGGGAAAATGTTATGGATTTTTTTAAATCTTTAAATAATGATTGCCTTGAAACAAGGTATAAAAGACCTTTCAAAAGCCAAAAGCGTTTTAGACTAAGTTTCATTCTATAATGAATTTTTTTCAAAAGGTTCCTTGAGCGAGTACGAAATGGTCTAAAAGCTTAGACACACGCGGTTAGTCGCGATTTTTTCTACGAGTGAGGACCAAGCTAAATCGATAACACGAAGCGTAGCATAAGCATGTGTGATATCTAGAAATCACTCCCTGAGGCACTAAGATAACTTTGTAGTTAATCCTGTCCTTATCGAATGCACGACGATTAAAGTTACTTTCACAGTCATAATTGCCTTTATGAAAAATATTTACTTGGAATTAGATATTTAGTGAATTGAATCAAGAATGATATCTAAAATGGTCTTAAGATCGGCTTAAGTTAACTAGAAACATCTTTACTACCTTACCACTTGTAAAGTCTAGATAAGGATCGCCTTTTAAAACTTCACTCAATTCCATTCACGAGCTTAGGTTTCTCACACACACACAAATCAAATTTATCAATCTGAACTGAAAGGTTTATTTCCAAAGAAGAAAAACAAAATTACAAATTATTGGTGAATTAAAATGAATTCTTCGACATATTGGTTTAAAATTCAAATTTATGATTCGATTTCTTCGATCAAAATTCGAGTTGTCGATTTATACCCTGTATCACCATCTGCATCACCCATGTTTCTGCAGTTGCCGATATTGAAGCCCACATTGACCGTACCCACCTTGTTGACTTTGCAAAGACCTTTCAAAGTGAGAGGGACGTAATCTTTGGTTGGTTCTTTTCTGAAAAGCGCAAGGTCAATGGGGACTGGAGAACACTCTGAACCATCAAAGGTTATGAACCATCTTTTACAACAATCTTTGCAGCCATAAACGCAAATAGTCGTAGTCACTGTAACCATTAGTTGTGACGAGGCAACTTTTTTCGGGAACGCGCAATCCTGAAAATTATAAAACGGAATTCATTATATCACTGACGTGATTTATTTAATGTCTTTCACAATAATGTACTTTCAAGATTTTCTAAATTAAATAGACAAAATAAAAAGTTTGATCGTCGTAAATTCGGAAGCAACTAGCCAACTGGCGACTCACTTCTTTTATTGACATTTTTATTGACAGTTCAAATCCTTTTTATTACGAAAGTAAATTTAAGGTTACCTTGATTAAGCCTTTATTTGTTCCATCATAGCTATCCCAACCACCAATATAATTCCAAACGCATTGTTTTGTATTTCTCGAGGTTCCATTCATTCCATCTTTTCCGTCCTTTCCGTTGATTCCATCTGTTCCATTGATTCCATTGATTCCGTGCTTTCCGTCTATTCCGTCTATTCCGTTCGTTCCATTATTTCCATCTAAAAGAAGGGCAACTTATTGCAATCAATTCTTATCTTTGACACATGACATGATATTTGTAGTCCTTCAATCGCCATGTTTAATAAAGAGCTCATTTAATTCAATAAGTTACCTTTTCCTTTTGGCCCAACGGCGCCTGGGCATCCATCTCTGCCATCGCGTCCAGGGTGTCCAGGATGACCATCTCTACCATCGCGACCTCCGTGACAAGCTGAGCAGGATGGCTAGAAAATACAAGACGCATTAGACACGTTATTCGTACTGAACAATTAAAAGACCCATTCTCTCATTAGAAGGGTCTAAATCTATCAAATAACTGAAGGTTTACTCTGAGAGAGAAAACAAAAGTACTCCATATATCTTGATATGAGCGTGCCCTGGTGACAAATGATGACGTCATTTAAAAGGTGGTTTATGTGGCTGTATGACAAAATAAGATTGGTTTTAGACAACCTAAAGGTCAGTCACCTGTGTACCAGCTTTTAGTCTTTAATCACCATTTGAAGTATTGTTGTATTTTCATGTGCTGTTACACCCCCACTTAAAACAAATTTGATTATGGTAAGAAAGTGGTTACCTTCGGAGCATCTTTAACTTGTCCATCTAATAAAACGTTTTCATCAGCAAGAATTAATTTGTTCAAGCTGAACATAAGCAAAGTTACGGTGATTAACATTACTGCCTTCATCTTTCAAATCTTTTCGTGTTGTCTATTAACACCCGATTGATTGAATGATCCTCGATGAACTAACTGCTGTTTAAATAGCATCTCCAACCAACCTCGTGTCCAGACCTTTTAACATAATATCATACAATATTATCCTTTTATATGGTGATTAAATTAAAGAGTTTGGTGATGAGAAAACGGAAGTAAAAAGAAATGTTTTTGAGAATCTGATAATGAGCACGTCGCTCTCCATACTCCATGCCAGCGTATCAAGCCTTTTTCATTTTGCGATAAACACAATTTTAATCTAATTTTATTCGGATAAACGGTTAACAAAGACAATGCTAACCGGTTTGGCTCAGACTTTACTGGAGATATTCATCGCAACCTACTTTGACTTCGGGCAACATTTCTCAGTAAAGCCCTCACTAACCGGTTAGTATTGTAATAAAGGAGACCATTTGCTCAGTGAGCGAGAAGGCGTTGGTTAAATTCCCAATCGATTCGTTTTATACTGTACACCTGGTGTCACTCCATAAATCTTAAGAAGAAAGACAATTTTGGTCAATTTATTTACCAAAAATAGGATGAACTAAATGGTGATTGTAGTAAAATAACAGAAAACTAAAAGAGTGACGACTGCATTACATATGAATATTTCGAAACATTGCGTGTCTTCTTCAGCAAGTGAATCTACTAAATCATAATACAGTTTTTCTAGGGAATAAATTACAAATAAAAAAACGGGTTAAGAGGGAATTGTTCCCTTAAGGATATTTTGGAGTCAGTAGCCCCTCCTTAAGGATGGATGACATTCTGTACCACACTACAGTATACTTTTTTTCCCATGAAGTAGTCTCTATGTAGTAGTGTAAAAAATTCATTTTTCTTTTGCCGCCGCAATCTCCCAAAAAACTTCACCACGCTTGTTTATGAAAATGTCAAACTAGAAATTGCGAATGGAAAAAGACTTTACGGAAATGAACGTTTGAATTTGCTGTAGATATCGCGTCTCTGTGCACAGACAATATGGATGGCCAAGTCTTCTTGATTTTTGGCGTTTAATTCCTCATTCGGATCTTTCTTAGAAAACGCTTGACTCCACCCTCTTCAAATATTTTCGTAGGTGTACAAACTCTTGCCATTGCAAACAAAACTGCACTTTAAAAATTTTCTTCTTCTTCAAGCAAAAACAAATAAACACTCACTGAAATGTAAATATGTTACTTTGGTTTGGCTTTGGCTACCAACTTTACTAGCTTAATTTGTACTAGTAATCGAGTAATCGCATGTTTTGGAGTAAAATTTTTTTGATTAACATGAGTAACACGGAGAAACTTGTAATTTGTTCGAGTCCGTTATTCCGTATTAATATGTTGTTCTTGTTACGAGAAAATTCGTACTAAAGAAATCATCCTTAAAAATTAGATTTAAATTTAATTCAATTAATATTACCGAAATGAAGCAAAAGGAAATGATTCATTTACTCACAAATATCTTTCTAATCTTTCTAATCTTTCTAAGGTGTTACTTTTCGCCATAATATACTACAGGCTTATATAAGGGCGTGGTGCATGTGTAAAAAAACACTTGAAACAACTTTCCAGCATGCCCAGGAATTCGGAATTTCTAAAAAATTTCAATTGATTAGCATTGAGGATAGAAATAAAATTCCAAAGTTTAGCTTGTTGATGAAATGTTGACAGTAAAGCCACTCGTTGTAGTATTGATACCAAGGTTTATACCTAGGTATTTCGTACCTTGAGTATCTCAACTCAACGAGGTAGCTAAACTTCCTCTTGGCTGACTAAATTAGTAAAAATGGTGCAAGGTTTTCCAGAACTGCTAGTATATGATTGATAGGAAATGTTCATCAAAAAGTTGATGAAAATGTTTTTCCGATATTTCGTAGTTCACTTTTTTCCCTTTGTTTTGCAGCTTGCAAAGGAACTCGGCGAAGGAACATTCTTGCCATTGTTATGTATTGAAGATCCCATCACCAAATGTAAGTAACACTATCAAACTGTAAAACCAACGATTTTATTTTATATTGACAATATATTTCAATAACTTTTTATCATTTTCAAGTCTAAAAACAAAGTAAAATCAAAGATCAAATATCTTGCAAAACAATACACAATACACAGTTGAAAAAACATATACAACTCTCTTTACATAATAACCAAATGGATAAAATCGTGAAAAAAAACTAAAAAACTTGACGATAGAAATACAAAAAATAAAAGGCTACCTAGGGAATAAGAGAACTATTAAATCTTTATTACCAAT
>JAUJPO010058458.1:0-53039 GCA_032270745.1 Tiaropsis multicirrata
TTAAAGCCATGAAGTACCCTATCAGCAAATTTTTGAGACTCAAATTAAAAGATTTGATTAAGAACATTTTAAGGCTTAAAACCAAAAAAGCTAAGAACATTGAAGGCTACCTCAAATTTGGATGTGTTCTTATAAAAAAAAAACGCGTACTTAATTTTCGAATAAATCTTCTTATAATATTCTTATAAAATATGTTCTAATAGAAAAACGTGTTAACTTATTTCTTGTATTTGAACATTCACATTTCCCAAAAACAACAAGTGTTAATGGAGTGAACCTACGGTGGCTGAGGAGGGACAATAATAAAAAAGTGACTGGACGTGCTGCCAAGAATAGGTTTTTCGTTGTTTTCGCTGACAAAACTCAGGTAGAGGAAATGGCCTAAAAATGCACTGTATAAGAGTCCGATTTTGAGTGCCCAAAATGTGGAGCTCCACATTTCTCACAAGGGGGGCACTCAAAATCTGAGCCCACAGAGTGTTGCCCAATCGAGAAAAGACGCCTTAAAATTCTGCATCTTACAGTACATGCATCCTTGCTTACTTGCGGGCGCCAAATCTAGTTGTTGAAGCATTTGCGTCATTTACGGGGTCCTCGAAGAACGCGCATGCGCAATTCATTTGTTTTTACTTTGTTTTGCAATTTTTTATTTTTTGTAGTTTTTTTGGGTTTTTTTTTATTTCGTTTTTGCTTTTTTTGTTTTGTTTTGTAAATTTTTATCTCCCTTATACATTTTTAAAAATTTCTTGTTAAAAGAAATTTTTCTTAAAGCGAAATTAAAATCAAAATTAAATAATTTATTTTTTAATTTATTCAAATTAATTTCAATTAGTTAATTATTCATTTGTAATAGTATCGCGTCATTCCCCAGCTACCATTATGTCTGGTCTCATCTAAGGATGTAAATTAAACAGTAGAATTCGTTTAAAGGACAAATGATTAAGGTATATCAACTTTGGTATCGTCGGAAAGCTCTTTTTCTTAGCTACAAAAAATAGCAGATGTTATGGTTTTTTTCTTAAATGTTAAGTGGTCAGGAGTTATGACCAAAAGACGGTGTACTGGTAAAACGACTACCTTTTCAAACCGTATATATATACATAGTCTGTGTCGAAAAGGTTAATGAGCTTTATATAAATTTCTGCTTTTTGTATAATTTTTTTGTTTCACATTAAACCACACATTAAAAGAAAATAAATCTTAAGGAAAAAATATTTCTCTTTCCCTAGAATCAAATAGTAGAATTTAGGAGAAGAATTGTTCGTTTACATGTCCCATCACAAGTCCATGATCTCTCAAAATCTTGGACTGATGCCTTAGATCAGATGACGTTTGAAATTTCACTTGGGTTTCTTTGCTTGAGTATCCAGTTGGTTTGATCTTTCCACCGCATTGTTGTAAATGAAGCTCGCGTTCTTTACGGCGGTTTTCTTCTTGTTGAAGCTTTTCAAATTGTTGTCGTTGAATTTCTTCGTTTAACCTGCGTTCTTCTTCTTCCTACAGAAATTAAAATAAAGTAGAAAAGGATTATAGAAGACTTTATTGGGAAATTCCCCTTTAATTCTGCTCGGAAATTCTTTTTTAACGAAATAATTTGCAACTGTTTCCATTTTCTGCGCAGAATACGTTCCATTTTCCCCAAAACGCATTTATGCATTTTAAAACTTCTTCTTTTAATGCAGGTTGTTTGTGGTGGAAATTTTAGAAAAACTTTTTGGTGTAAAAGCAAAGATTTTCAAAGAACATTGAAAAAAAGTAGAATTGGCAAGCGTAATTGTAATTGTAATGTTAAATGTAATTTCCCATTTTCCACTTGGAATTAGTTTCGATGATGGCAGACCTATACAAATTCGATGCGGACGAGGCACAACTCGTTAAAGAATAGCTCAGAAAATGCTGCATGCGGAAAGTTGTTAAAAACTATTTTTACTTTCCGTCCAGAAAACGTGTTCCATATACAGTCGAAACTCCATTAGCGGACACCCTAAAAGGCGGACAGTTCTGATTAGCGGACAATTATTTCCCCCGAATTTAGAGCTTATACGACCAAACGTTTCAAAAGGCGGATAGCTCCAATTATCGGACACCAAGTCGAATTCCCGATGGTGTCCGTTAGCTTCGACTGTACAACGCAAGGTCAGGTATTCTAGTACCATATGAAAAAGACCATTTTCAAGAGTATCGGGAGAGGGGGGGTAAATTGGCATTTTTTGGTCCCAAATAAAGGAATCAAAAAGATAACAGCTCCTGTGGAATTCAGGAGAATGGCAAGGTTTTAGACTTCCGTTTTATCATGATACTTTCTATTGCAATATCAGTCTATTAAGGCTTCAGTCTGATAAATCAAAAAAACTTCCCAGTGTTTGCAAAAGAAAAATACATTTCCACAGACCCAGTAGAAAACCTCTATTTAGTGAAAACCCCGGTGTAAACTAGCCAAAAAACCATATCGATTGAATACATTGCTTATCCGCACTAAATTTTGATCAGCTAAAATTCGAGCTAAAGTATGTCAACCCTTCAATTTTTAAACAAAGAGCAATATATTTTCGTATCCCCCAGAGGATAAAATTCCGATCTTATTATTATGTTTTATCTTATGTCTCTGTTCAGCCCACCAGACGAAAAAATTACCGGGGTGGACAGGGTGGACGCCCTGGTACAGTGGTTAATAACCTTAAGATTTCGCCCCACTTGGTATGGGAGACAAAGGTTCACTTGGCAGGTGAGCGAACCTTTGCCCATACTATGCCAGGGTAATTTCCAGAGGCGGATAGTGAAGGTACTCAATATTTTAGACGGAGAGTGTTGGCTTCCAAATAAGGAATATCGTCAAAAAATCTCCGTCAAAACTTTTAAGAACCCTCTGTATCCGTCACTGGTTGAGTAGTCAGTCTAAGGTTGCTAACAGAACGCTTATAGCGTTAACACAGTTGCGATAAAACAATACAATTCATTAATTCTTAATGATTGCAGCTATTTTCTTTAAGTACATCAAACCTGGACATTTATGTAAACCGGGAGTAAGCCGAGGAGTAAACCGAGGCTAACCTAACGAAAGAGTTCTAGATCCTGAGTCTAGATTCTGCGGGACAACGTTTGCGGGTTGTTATCCGCCACCCTCTTACTTCGATTTATCTCGTAACCTCCCTATAACGGACTCGAGGGTACACAATGAATTTTTCTTGTGGGATAAAACTGATCTTAAAACCAAATCTAACCTGACGCATGGACAATCGAGTCAAAGCTTCCACTTTACGATCAATCACACGCTGTCTACGAAGTGCTTCAAGATGATATGCGGCCATTTTTTAATAGTGTTTTTATTACGAGAGATGAATCAAATGTTTGTAAACTGAACGCGGTTTTTCCATTAGTTGGGTAGGATGATGGTTTGATGTCGCAAGTTGATCCTTAACCTTAGCTCCAGTGATTTGATTAACCTTGGCGTTTTTTTATGGAGTGTAACAACTAACAAAATTCAAAAATATTTCTGACGTCAAAATTGGAGAATTTATTTGACGTCATGTTTAGAAGTGGTAGACTAGCACCCTTACATACCTCTCTTTAATGAGATATCTTGTTTGAAATTCCGTACACAGAAGATATCTCTTTCTCTATAAAGCATGGTCTACACTAGATGGGAGCCCGCCTACTTCAGTCTTTAACTCAATTCGGAAGTAGACGGGTCTCATTGCTTGATTTTTCTTCAAAAGCTTTTCAATTGGTTCAATTTTGTAACTGTCATTTTTGTCGTAAATTCAAATTGCTCAAAGTTACCATTCTACTTTTTTTCTCACAAAGCCTTTGTGGTCCTTTGTGAAATAAAAATAAAAAACACTATGGGTCCAGACTAGGTCTACACACATGCCAATTTTTTGTCAATTGATTTGGAAGTTGCTGTATCACTGTTCTGTTTAAATCCGTACTAAACTAATCCGTTTTTATATTTTGTTTTTTTTAGCTACAGTTGTAGGATGCTTTTACACCCATTTTTGCAGCAATGAGCACTCTCAGAAAGGAAAGGAAAGAACAAATTCAAAACATTTCACTGGACTCTTATTCATGTCATCTTCATTTCATCAATTTGATTTCCAGGTCAAAACAAAGTTTGAGCCAGAAGAAACAGATCATCTTTTACGATTGTAATTCCAGATATAACTATAGCCCCAGTTGACTTCTTAATTTTTATAAATAGGCTTATATCTTATACTCAATCTCGAAACTACCGTACGTTCTGACAAAATTCGGGTTTCAAAACTGTCCGTTGCAGTGCAGTGCAAAATTTGCTGAAAATTCGACCCTTACAGTGTATCTTTCGGCTATTTTCTCCCAAATTTAGAAAAGATTTTCCAACAAATGTTCTCAAATTTGCTACCTTTACAGTGCACCTAGCTTTTGTCAGGACCTCGAAAACCCCACCCTTAAGGAAGTGTCCCACGTCCGATAGGTCACTTACCTTGCCGGGGTCGTTTGATCTTATATAAACACAGCATTACCTTTTCTTTTTGAAGTCTGATCAATGCTGCATTCCTTCTTTCAATTTGTCTTTGCTTTCGTTTCGCTTCCAAATGGTAGTTGATATGTGTACACGTAGGCATTCCTGCTGGTGAGTTTGATGAAGTCAGTTTTTAAACTAAAAGAACAGAAATTTCTTAGTATCTAACAGACGGCGGATACGGGACAGTACTCAAAATTATAATTTGACTTGAGCAAAACAACAACACTTTCTCCGTCAAATTCTAGAAGCTTCTGTGTATCCACCACTGTCTGATGCTAATCATTCTAACGAAGTAGCTGAAATCTAACAGAGACCACTTTATGCCAGATTTGGTAAAGAACGTATACGGAGATAACAAAAGATTACTTTAAAGAATGAAAAGATATGATTTCTGTAGTTTCAGAGATACATGGTTTAGAAACCTAAGACGCTAAGTACAAAAATTTCCACTAAAAAAAGCTTTACATTTGAAAGATGAACATTTTCTATCTGTGTTTCTCTCAGTTTAAACAAGCAACTATATTTTTCTAGTTACTTTATTACAATTCCTTGGTTCAAAGTACTTATATGCTCTAAAGTTTAAATTAACAAACAGAACTTTCTATATTTCTTGAAATACATAACTTTTTACATACAAACACAAAGTATTCATAAGGTTTTTATCCTATACTAAAACCACCAAAAAAACTCTACTAGAAACAGAAACAAAACAAGGTACTCCTGTGGTCTAAAAATCAAAAATTCTCTGTGTTCTTCTACCAAGTTCTTTTTACAAACTCACGTCTCTTTCAACACAGACAAACACACACAGAGAGAATTTAGTATCAACAAAAATACGTAACCAATAACAACGGACATAGTGTTGCGATTTCTCATTTTTCTCACGCGCGAGTGATGATGTAATAATATTACTCCTTTTGTTTCTTTTAATTGCTGTCAGAGTATGTCAAATAACGGGGGGTCAGATTACACACCAAACTTTATACAATATATGGAATGGGAAAATAGGTTTTCGAAAACAGTCTCCGGTCGAAAATTAGCATAAGGTTTCGTCTTTTTCTATGTCATCCCAATAAATCTTTTGGGAAAACAAACAAAAATATAGATTTGGTATCCCCGGCGTCGATTCTAGTTTCCCATTGGATTTTTCTTACTGACAAAAATATTTCCACCGGGTCACTGAAACAGGGGTGTGATTACACTACCTTCCCAAATCCCTTTTTTAATTCCTGTGTAAGTAAAGCGCTTTTATTTATAAAAATAGTGTTTTTTTGGTTTCACGATGAATATTCTTAACCTTTAGTCGAAATCAGATATGTATTCTTAACACATTCTTACAAGTTTTTATCTGAATAATTCTAAATGAGTAAGATATAAAAACTCTTTAATAGCACTCCGTTATTCACACCTCATAATTATTTATGCTCGCGTCATAATTATTTGTACTTATATTTGTACTTTGAGTTTCAATCCCAAAATCCTTTTCGTTTTTATTATCAATCCGTGAAAGTCATTACTTCTTCTTTGTAATTGAATGTAATTAACGTGCAAGAGTAATAAACGCAAAGGATTCTTAACTATTTGGTCAATTTCATCATGAAAAAAAGAAGCGTATACAAGCTTTTCTTTTTATAAGAATACACTTTAATAAGAATATGGATATGGAGCCAAAAAGTTAAGGATATTTCATTCTTAAACGTGTAGGGATTTGGGATGAATTGAATGAATTGAATGAAAACCCATGAATATATAATTTGACGAAATTTGGACGGATGTTATGTAACTGTCGTATTTTTTTGTCGTATCTTATTTTTTTGAAACAATGCGGATGGCTTCTAAGAATCAATAGATGTTGAAAGTCCATTTATTTCTATGTCGATCGAAACTTTCACATTCGTCCCATATACATAGGCAATATACATGCCTTAACCACTATTATGACTTGATCTCAAAAAAGAGAAAAGATAGATGCGCAATAAAATGCAAATTTAAGTCCCTAAGGGACGTGATAAATTAATTACTTTTGATAATATGAGCTATTAAAGATAAAAAAGATAGAGTGAATTCTCAAGAGAACACATTATATAAGAACAAAGAGTATAAGAACATAAGGCTTCGAGTTCAAACTAAGAACATATTAAGAATATTTGGAGGCTTTGGAGAATCAAGAGTATAGAAATAAGACTTTGTTTTTATTTTTGATACTTAACCCCTTCCGTACACTGGAGGTTTGCACACTTTCAAAAGAAATCATTTTAGGGGGAACGACGCCTGAAACCAACGCTCTTGTTCAGAGTTCTGTCCTCTTTCCAATGGTAAGTGAACGAGTTCCTGAAAGCTCTTAGTTCCGAAGATAGAACAGGTGGCTCGTAGTGAAAGGGTTAAGGTGACTTTTCAAAAATTTCAAACTGACCCAAATTCGGTCCTGAGTGCTTTAAAATGTTCTTAATTAAGTCTTTTAATTCATGTGTAAATAATCGAAAATGAAAAAATGTTCTTCTATTTCTATACTCTTGATTCTACAAAGCCTCTGTTCTTACAAAAACCGTGTACTTTGTTTCAATTTTTTTCTGGGTTCGGTTTTATCCAAAGCCCCCGTCAACAGGGGAGCCAGGGGGTTATGACCCTCTCACCTTTTTTAAAGTCATGTTTCCATTGATAAGTTGTGCATGCTTTTTGGATTTCTCTCTTAAATTCTATCAAGATTTAGCCTTAAAATGGCAGTTCTCGACCCTTAAAATACCAAAGAATTTTCTTGCTGCCTAACAACATTTTATTTAATTTTATTAATTTGGACCGCCTTACTTTTATTGTCAAACCAGGGCCCATGAGATTTCAAAGGTGCCTTTTGTCGTTATCTTAATGTTATCTTAGTAGCAGCTTTTCGGGATATTTCCGTTGAAAAATTAGTATACTCGTTTTTTTATAAGATTAAACCACATAAGGTGAGCTCAAAGAGGACAATGTGTAACAAAAAAAAGCTAAAACGAAGAGTGTTCCAGAAAAACTCTTTTTCCATTTTGAATAATATTTTGATAGCTTTGCAGAATGATTTATGTCACTCTGGGTCTGTGTACGATATTGGCCTAAGATGAATAATATTTTTTAAGAACGAAAAGCAAACAAAAGAGTTCAATGTCCAAATTTTTGGATGTTCCTAACTTTTCCGAAATCAAGCTTTAAAAAGCTTGTAGGATTGTAGTGTGTTCTTAAATTTACTAAAAAAGAGTTTTCAAGCAGTTTTTCCTCAGTTCATTCTTAGTTCTTAGAATGTTCTTAGCAAATTTTGTACTGAATTGTAAGGGTCCGAACTTTAGAGTCCAATTTTTGGCCGCACATACTGTCGTTTTGAAATCGAGTGTCTCACAGGTTAGCCTATTTGGCTTTTGAAGCGCAATATGTTCTAATATAAAAAAGTGTATTGTCAAGCCAAGGGACGGGTCGTCAAGAAGAAAATGAGGTAGAGACATGCCTTTTTATAGTCAGTTCAGTAAAATAAATTTTTATTGAATTTTTATCAATGAAAATGTTAACAAAAAACGAAAAAAAATACATTAATTTTTGTTTTAAAACTATAACACAACAAAACATAAAAGATTAATCCAAACAAAAAAGAAATTGCCAATTACAACCTGGCTACATAAAAACAATAAACTGAAAAAATAATTATATTAGAAAAAGCCGTATTAAAAGTAAAAGTGAAAATAAACAGAAAAGGGATAAGTCCGTTTTTTATTGTAACGTTGTCAGAAAGGGTTTAGCATTTGATGGGTTCGCAAATGGTCTTGGCACTTCGGTCCCACGATGCGACGACTTTGCAGAGTCGGCATTTTTGGTTATTGCGTTTGACTGTTTGGTAGGCGATATCGTGGACAGCGTTGGCATTTTTTTTGATGTTGCGAATGTCCTTCTTAAAGTGTCCTCCGTTCGTTTCCTTGACCAATTTGGTGAATTCAGATTTTGGCGATGAAAACTTACCATTGATTGATTTCTTGTTAGTGTAGAGTTTGCGGTTGGATTGTCCGAAAGCTTTACGGTTCTTGAAGTCAACAGATTCAAAGGTGACCAGAGATGCATCTAACTCTTTGGAGAGGGCGTATCTGGCTTCATCAAGGGTTGATCCGAGTTGGTGGGCGGAGTGTTTTTGGGCGTTGAACAAGATGAACATTTTGGATGCACCAGCGCGGAATGGAAGTTGGGCGGCTTCGGAAATGGCCATGAAAGCATCATTTGAGTTCTCTTCGGCACCATTGTATTTCATCGTTTTGATGATCTTCAAGGCTTCTGGCAATCCACCGAAAGCGTTCTTGTTATACGATTTAACGTGTGCTTCCTCTTGGATACCGGCACCTCCGAATCCGACAACGGCGTATTTGACGTTCATTTTGTTACGTTTGTTCAACATACGGTTCAAAAGTTTGAAGAATTCGTTGACTGATTTGTCCATGTATCTGCTTTGAGATTCTTGTTGAGAAACCAAGACAACAATGTCCATTTGTTTTTTCGATGGTTTTTGTTTGAATTCTTGTCCGATGCGGTAGTTCTCGTATTTGACTGAAAATAAATAAAGAAAATGAAAGATTATCATTTCTTGATGCAAAGTAAGGGGCTAATTTTTTTTTGTCTTCTGAAGCTTTTTTGAGATTGCTGTTCCTGTTATGAGCAATTAAAGAAGTAAATTTGTCTTAGCATGGACAAAAATCAGGAAAACTGGAAGCACTGAATTGCGAATAAATGTTGCAAAGGATTATGGGGATGAACTTACCACAGGATTCTGGGTATTCGGTCCATTGTCCCATAGAGCGTCCAATAGAGACGAAAGCAGCAACCGATTTACAGTAAGCATCATAAGATGGCTTCTTGTTGTCACCACACGATCTGGTGTCAGCGATGCAGGCATCCCAGAATGGTTCTGGATCAACAATGTCAAAATATTGAGCTAATGGAGATGAGGCTTCGTTGAAAAGCTTTTGACATCTGTACGAAGGTGGGCTGTTGCATGGTTTCTTGGTAGCTTTGCCAGGTTTGAGCTGACATTGTTTCTTTCCGGAGAGTTCGTATCGGTTGATGAATTCGTAGACGTTGTTGGTCAATTCACCAGTGGGAAGTTTGAAGTCGTCGTATGATTCACGGTTGAAGGTTCCAAAGATTCCTATTGATTGAAGAAATTAAAGAATTAAGAATTTATTTATTTATGTTCCAAAGAATTCTCTAAGAGATTGAAAATAATATTTGAGTGTGGTTTTGATGAGAAAGTATTTGCACTGAAAAAGCTGATAAAGTTTGCTTACGTTTGCACATGAAACAGTATTTGTTTAAGGCTAGAAGACTAGAAGATGGGGAGCTAGATTTCTACATATTAACGGTTTTTTGTGAAAATAATTTGCTTCGGAAAAGAAGAACAGTAACAAGAGAATGTCAACGTCAAGAAATTTTATGGACGTGAAAATAACAACGTCAATGTTGCCATGGACGTGAAAATAACAATGTCAATGTTGCTATGGACGTGAAAATAAGAACGTCAATGTTGCCATGGACGTGAAAATAACAATGCCAATGTCGCTATTTACCTCGTGTGCGTCCAAAGTACCAGCCGGAGACTGAGAGGGTGGTGATTTCATTTTCCAAGTCAACGACAACTTTGAAGTTCTCGAAGTTGCAGACAATCTTGTTATCCTTGCGGATGCAATGTCCTGATGCAGATTCAACTGGCAATGTCTTGATGATCTCGT
The DNA here is from genome assembly GCA_032270745.1 of Tiaropsis multicirrata. Taxonomy (NCBI): domain Eukaryota; kingdom Metazoa; phylum Cnidaria; class Hydrozoa; order Leptothecata; family Tiaropsidae; genus Tiaropsis; species Tiaropsis multicirrata. The sequence goes on from JAUJPO010058458.1 coordinate 10,234, forward strand.
TTCCAACTGTGGCTTTGATTTGTCCGTTCTTCTTGATGGAGACGGTCATATCTGGTGTCTCAATAAGGATTGATTGTCCTTCCTATGGTGTTTGAATAAAGAGTTGAGTGCATTTAGTATTAATGATCATTGATCAAATTTCAAATTAAGATTCCAGATTCAGAATTTCTATTATGTTTTGTATATGCCTTTACTGGTACCTTCTTAGAATGATTCAGGCTATAAAATCCGTGTATAAGAGACAACGGTATATTTTGGGTTTTGAAATAGTGATAAAAGCACCTGATACTATATTGGTATTCTAAAACAAAGATCGAGAAATAAAGGGAATAAAACAAATAAACAAAACAAAAAAACAAACCTTTTTGACTGTGAATTGGTTCTCAGCAAAGTCATGGGCCAACAAGTATGAGCAATCTTGGCTTCCTTCTCCCATTTGGAAGTAGGTTTTGTCGAAAGTCAAAACAGAGTGATCGAACATCAAAGCAGCAACATTGTAATCACCGAAGATGGGTTGGTTGGTATATCTGGACAACATGCGGATGGCGCGATCAACTTGAGCTTTGCCTGTGGCAATCGTCTCAGCAGCACGTTCGTAATATTTATTGAACAATTTCTTGTGGATGCGGGAAGCTTCGTTCAAGTGTTTGCACAGTTTAGGATCACGTTTGCAAAACATGGATTTTGCCTTGGATAAAGATTTGATGGCTTGTCTTTGGTATTCGCGTGATACAAACACAATTTGACGGAGAACTGGTTTCATTGCCTTTTGGACTGAGACTCCCATTTTGATGTCGTTGTAAGCTTGCTTCAAGGCACGGTAGTATGGTGAGACTTCTTTCTTAGCTTGGATGTATTGGGATTTGACCATTTTGGAATATTTGTTGTACATCTTCATGGCCACTGGTTTGTATTGTTTGACCATCTTGTTGTATTGGCGTCCACCCATGGCGTAGTATTTTTGGGCGTGGAAGTAAGCGCGTTTGTGCATTTTGTTGAATCCAGCATCGTAAATGTCTTTAATGATCACGGAAGATTTCAAGTAAGCCTTTTGAGCTGATTTCACCATGGTGTTGTAGTATTTTTGAGCCATTTGTTTAGCTTTGTTGATGTATGAGGTAGCCTGGGATCTTACTTTCTTGTATTGAGTCATAGCCTTGCGGTAAGTTTTTTGTCCCCACAATTTAGCGTTGTCGTAAACACGTTGAGCAACACGGTTGTTAATGTTGAAGCTCTTACGTAAGTCGGATCGGAGTTCGACGGTGTTAGCCATGACAGCGCGTGTGAGACGTTGACGTAAGACATCAGCGCGGGCTTGGACCTAAAAAGTGATCATAAGGTAGTTGTTATGAGGTTCTTCCTAAGATAATGAAAAAGAAACCAGATGAGCAAAAGATATATTGGGCTTTACCAGAAAACGATTTTGGTCTATAAATCCGCAAAGAGGTACTGTATTTTTTCGAGGGCTAACTCAAATTTTGATAACCTCAACAGTGATGTGAAGTTTCTTCACATCCTCCCATTTTAGCTTGCGGATTATTCTTCAATCTTCAATTCTTAAGTTAGGAAGACTATAGGCAATCTATTAACCTTTTTCAATTCAACTTTGATTTTCTTCAACATTTTCTTGGCTTCGTGTTTGGCAATTTTGATGGTGCGTTCAGATAATTTGCCAAGTTTCTTGAATTGAGCGCTAATTTGTGGTCGGATGTCACCATGAGGAAGATTGATCTTGATTTTGCCGTCTTCGATGGAGACATACTTGTTGATCTCGGTCAAATACACTTGAGCTTGTTTGGACAATTTGGTCATATCAGGGAATTGGATTTTAGAGAAGTCGAACATGGAGACTTTGGAGAAGTCGATGCTGTCAACGTATTGTAATCCTGAATGGATTCCTCTCAAGGTTTTATCACCAGCGGTTGCCAATGCATCAAGGGCCATATCTTTTCCTGGAAAACGAAATTTTAGGTTTCGTAATTGTTTTCCTATTGAAAGCTCTCTCTAAAAGAGGTCTTCCCAACACTAAGAAAGAGAGGGAGGGCACTTTCAAGACTAATCAGACTAAAATTTCTTTGATATTTTAAAAGTCGCTATCCAAAGTCAAATAGCTCTAAGATTTCACGAGATATAGAAATGTTCTCAGAGAGGGAATTTTTGATGAAAAATAATAATGAATGGAATCAATTTTTAGCATCAAGGTTATAAAACTATCCCAGATGGACACTAATCAGACTAATCAGTTTTTCAGCTATTTAAAAGTCCATAAAGAGATGTTTTTAGGAATTTTGAGAAGAAAACAAAAAATTTCAGCATACCTTTGACTCTGTATTCAGCAGCCATTTCTTTGTATTCGGAAGCCAATTGTTTGCATTCTTCAACTTTCTTTTGGTACTCAGCCATCAATTCACGCTGGAATCTTTCAATCTCAGCTTGAACGATAGGTTGGAGACGTTCCAATTCAGCAACGACCATAGTTTTGAAAGCTTTGGCGCGCTCTTCAACACGGTGATAACGGTACACGAAAAGAGCGGTTTCGGTCATTTCGTTTTCAATCCATTTGTAAGCATCGACAAGGGGTGCCATAACGGGTTTAATCATTTTGATCAATTCGGCGCGTTGTTGTTTGTATTCAGACATGACCTTGGAGTACATTTTGTCGGATTTGACCTTCAATTGAGCGTATCGTTTGCTGTATTCGTCAAAAGCTTTGGCAGAGTAGTCAACGTATAATCCTTGGATCATTTCTTTGGTTTCTTGTACAAAGAGTTCAATTTCCTTTGGCAACATCGTGATGGCAACGATGGTTTCTTTGATGGTCATTTTCTGGATGGACATGAGACGTTGGCGGATGACAGAGTTCATGAAGCGTTTGTACATATCCTCGGATGTCTTCTTGTAGAATTCCATAGCTTTCACTTTGTAGGCTTTCAACAATTGTTCACCTAGAAAAATTAAAAAAAAAGTTCTTTGGTTATGATGTCTTTATTCATTTAAAATCTTATTCTTAAAATTCAACATTCCTTAGATTACAGTGATTCTTACCACTATCCAGTATTTACATCCCATAAAATTCGTAGTATTTTCAAAAAATTTGAAATGAACATTTGAGAGAAGCAAGAAAAAATAATAGCTGTGGAGAATATAGAAGGAAAAAAAGAGACTGACCTTCTTGTCTGTACAATTGGTATTTGTTCATTGCTTGTTCTTTCAATTCCAAGTATTTGGCCTTCAATTCGTTGTATTTCGCATCGAATTGTGGTCTCAATTTCTTGTATTGTTCCATAACCATAGTTCTGTATTCTTCAACCAAAGGCTCAACATTGACTTTGTATAATTCTTCCAATGTCTTCAAAGCTTTTTTGTATTCAACAATAACTTTGGTTCTGTAGTTGGCCATCATCACTTCAGCCTGTTGGCGGTATTTCTTGATCAATTCCATAGCTTGGGTTTCGTATTCCTTCATCATAGTCTTGGCAAGTGCAATGTTGGTTTTCACCAATTCCTCAGCTTGAGATTTCAATTCCATAGTCTTGGCTTGTGCTTCTTCGAATTTTGTTTGGATGTATTCAACAATTTCAGCAACGGTGGTTTTCTCCAACAAGGTGTCCAAAGTCTGGACCATTTTGCGTGCTTCGGCAACCAAGCGTTCATATTCTGAAACAGCCATGTTGTAAGATTCTATGGCTTTGGTTTTAAGTCCTGCAGCTGTGATCTTTAAGTCTTCAACCTTGATTTTCATTTCAGCGTATTTGTCCATAGCTTGAGATTTGAGTTCGTTGTATTTTTGTTGGACAACAGCACGTTGTTTTTTGTACAAGACCATACCAGCAACTCTCATCTCCTCAGCGCGTACACCGACAATGTCGGCAGCATCGAATGCAACTTGGGTCAATTCGTGGCGTTTCAATTCTTCGGCGATTTCACTCCAGATTTGGTTATCAATGACTTCAGGGATTTTAGAATCTTTGTATTGTTGTTTCAAAGATTGGATGGTTTGCTTGTAGAATTTCTTCAACATTTGCAACTTTTCCTTGTATTCTTTCATGACAATAGCCATGACCTGTTCTGGGAGCTCTTTCAAGATCTGTTCAGCTTCCTTTAAGGTCTTTTGTGCTTCCTTCATCAATTCTTGAGCATCTTCGTACATTTCCAAAGCCATTGAACGAGCATCTTGGTACATTTTCTTGGCCATGGTGACGGATTCTTTGTAGATTTTCTTGACGGATTTCTTGGACCATTCGTTGGTGATTTCATCTAAAGTTTCAATCATCAAGTTCTTGGCATCGCTGAAGTATTCTTTAAAGTCAGTAGCAGCAACAGTTTGGTAAGTATCCTTGGCGAAGTCCTCAATGATGGCAACCAAAGTCCAGAAAGCTTCTTCAGGTTCTTCAATGAAGAAGTTCATAGCCTTTTGTACTTTTTGTGGTGCAACATCTATTGATTTCTTGACGGATCTGCGAGCACGTTGAATCTTTGGTGACACTTTCTTAACCAATTTGTTGTAGCTGAATGCAGCAGACGATTGGATCTTGTTCAAAGTCTTTTGCATCTTCTTAAATCGTGGATCTCTCATCATTTTGTTGATTTTCTTCTCAACACCTTTCATTTCCTTCTGGACTTTGTTGTAACTCTTGCGGGCCAATTTGACGTATTTTTTAGTCTTGGGGTGTGTCTTGGCTTGTTCGATCTTCTTTTTGATCAAGCGGATCAATTTTTCCAAACGGATTTGCAATTTCATGTAAGTCTTGCGTGCCATTTTGACGTATTTTTTAGTCATGGGGTGTGACTTGATCTCTTCAATCTTTTCCTTAACCAATTTGATCAACTTGTTCAATCGGCGTTCAGCTTGGACAACGTATTTGTGGTTGATTGCTTTTCTGTAGTAAACCATAGCTTGCTTTCTGGCTTGTTTGTATTGTACCAAAGCTTCCTTGGTGGCCTTCTTGTAGTAGACCAGAGCTTGTTTTCGTGCTTCAGTGATGTATTTGATAGCTTGCTTGGTGTATTCGTGTTCCTTGGCTTGCTCGATCAATTCCATCATCAGTTTCTCAGCATTCTTCATCTGTTTCTTCAACTCCATTTGGGATTGTTCCATAACGATGGAGAGTTGGTTGACAGCAATCTTGGAGTATCGGACAGATTCACGTTTAATGAAGTTGTAGTGTGGTGTGTAGGCTTCAACGATGACCTTGGCCATGATGACAGAATTCTTCAAGGTTTGGTTGATGACGAATTGGAGTTCCAAGTTGACTTCAGGTAAGATGATGTCGACGGCGAATTTGCTCATATCCTTGGCGTATTTCTCGGCAACTTTACTGTATTTCTCAGCAGATTGACGGTAATCCATTGCCATCTTGGTCAATTCCTCAGTCTTCATGTTGTACATTTTCATGGCCAATTCCGATTGTTTGTTAAATTCCTTGGTCAAAAAGGCTTTTTGTTTGTTGAACTCTTTCATGACTAAAGCTTTGTTCTTGTTGAACTCCTTGATAGCCAGAGCCTTGTTCTTGTTGAATTCTTTGATCAGGAAGTCGCGGATTTCACGGTAAAGAGCCTTGATAGATTTGTCCTTGTTGACATTATAGATTGCAACCATTTTCTGTCTCAATTCCAAAGCCTTAGCTTTCAATTCCTCGATCTTGACGTCAGCCATATCTTTAAGTTCCACAGCTTTGGTCTTGTATTCGGCGATGAATTTCTCAACCTTAGCACGGATCTCTTGATATTGTACTTTTAATTCCTGGTATTTAGCTTCGATCTTGGGTCGGATCTCCTTCTCGAATCGAGCAAAGTATTTCTGGTATTGAACCATAACTTTAGCGTATGCTTCTTGGTACATCTGTTCAGCCTTAAGGCGGTATTCAGCAACCATCTTTTCAGCTACTGATCGGTACTCGGCAACCATCTTCTCTGCAATTTCGTAGTTCTTCTCGTATTCGGCAACAGCCAAGGCGTAGTTCTTTTCAGCCAAAGCTTTAAATTCAGCGTATTTCTTCTCAGAAAAGAGTTTTCCTTCAAGGTATTTGGCTTCTCCAAATTCGATCATCTTTTCGGCAACTTCTTCCCAGGTCATATCTCCATAATTGGCCAAGAATTGTTCGTATTGTTGAGCCAATTCTTTCTTCAATTCTTCAACCTTAGCCATGAGCTTGGTCTTAATTTCTTCACCTTGGATCTTTAGTTCTTCAATCTTAGCTTCAACTTGAGCTTTCAATTCCTTGTATTGTTGTTCAGCCTTGACTTTCAAGTCAGCATAATATTTACGGACGACTGGTTCGTATCTGGCGTAGACTTCGTTGTAGGTGGTGACGGCGATCTTTTGGTAGTGTTCTGCAACATCCTTAGTAGGTTGTGCGACATCATCGTAGAACAGTTGTGACTGTCTTGCAACAGTGGTGTAGACTGGAACAACACGTTTGTTGTACAATTTCTTCAAGTCATCAAAGTTTTGTTGGCTGGTAGAGACTAGAATGTTGTAGTATTTGGTAGCAGATTCTTTGGAGATCTTGTAGTTGTCAACAGCGAATTTGACAAAGGTTTCTTGGTTTTCCATGGCGAATCCACGGAGTTCCTTGTACCATTGTTGGTATTCCTTCTTAGGGATGGATCTGATGTATTTGGCAATCTTTTCAACATTTCTGTAGACCTTGTTGGCGCGGATGACAGCTTGTGCGTAGACCACGTTGTAGTATTCCTTGACACGTTCGATGGTTTGTTTTGCCATTTCGGTGAGTTTGATACTCTTCATTTGTTTGACCAATTTCTCTGCCTTTTGTTGGGTGATTCCGTATTTCTCCAAATGTTTTACAACATCGGCGTCTTTCCATGCTTTGTTGGCTGGTGTGGCGACATCCAAAGCTTGGATTTGTTTCATGATGGAGTGCATTTCATCAACAATGACGGTCATCTTGTCTTCGGCGTTCTTGTAGAATCCGTTCAAGACAGCTTGGTGATCTTGGCCCTTGAAGTCATCAAACTTCATGCTCAATTCTTGGTATTTCTCCTTGAGCTGAGCGTAGAGTTTTCTCAACAAAATTTCAGTTCGTTTCATCAATTGTTGACGGTTGGCAACCATTTCTTCAGCATATTTCATGGCTTCTTTGGACATTTGGATAGCTTGGTTTCCCATCTTGGCAGCATTGTTGACAATCTCTTCTGGTTTCATTTTGCTGTATTCTTCAACCATGTTGGTCATCAATTTCATTTGGATATCCATCATTTTTTGGGAGTTCTTGACGTACAAGTTGATGTTGTTGGACATGATATCCATGTTGATGTCCATAAGTGGTCCAATACGGATTCCCATGATTTGGATCTGGCGGATTTGTCGCATAATGTCTTTGTACATTGGGTTCAAAGGTTTGATCAATGGGACAAAGAATTGTTTGACTTCCTCGGCGTTCTTGTTCAACATAGCAATCAATGGTTTCATCGATGGAATCTTTGGCATCTCTGGTAATTCAGGCATTGATTTCATGGCCTCACGGATCAAAGGTGCGAATCGTTTGACGGCGCTTTGCGAGACAAGGATGATGTGTCTGGTCATTGGTTCGGCGAATTTGGCAATTCTGTTGTAAGCGATTTGGATCTCCTTTTGGTATTCTTGGAGCAATTCGATCAAAGCTTGGATTGATTTCTCAGCTTTAGCTGGAAAAGCCTTAGCCTGTTGTTTCAAATTCTCGAAGTGTTGTTCAGCAGTCATACCGTTGACTTTGTAGTTCAAAGCAAATTCCTTGGCTTCTTTCAACAATTCTTCAGCGTCAAGTTTCTCAACTTTGGCTTTCAGTTCAACAATCTTGGCCTTGAATTCTTCAATCTTGGCTTTGATGATCTTGATCATTTCAGCAACGGTCTCCTTGCGGTATGGGATTGTCATTTTCATCAGTTCCTTGGTTTGTTCTTGAACGTAGTCTTGGGCCTTCTTGGTGTAGTCTTCAGCCATTTTGGTAGCTTCAGCAATGTATTTCTCAGCTTCTTTCAAAGCTTTGGCGTACATGACCTTACCTTCTTTCATGGCTTTTTTGTACAGGATTTCACCTTCTTTGATTGCCTTGGCGTACAAGATTTCTCCACGTTTCATCAATTCAGCGTATTTTTGTTCAGCTAATTCGGTGAAGATGTCAGAGAATTCGATCAAGTTCTTTTGTGCCATTTGGACCAATTGTTCCAAGGTTTGTCCACGGAGTTTGAAGTCTTTGATTAATTCAAAAGCCTTTTCGACGACTGGTCTTGATGATTCAGTCAAGTTGGTGACAACAATCATGATGATTCTGGTAGCCTCTTTGGTAACCTTGGCAACGTCAGCATTAACCATTTCCAACTGTTGTTGGAGTTCTTGCATTTTCTTTTCCATTTCCACTTGCATGGTCTTCAAATATTTGCCAGATTGGACGACATATTTGTTCATTTGTTTTTTGATCCTTGGCAATTCTTTCTTGAGTTGGTTCAAGGCTTTGACAATCTTCTTGATAGCTTTTTCAATCATTGCTGAGACTTTCTTCATGGTTTTGACGGCAGTCTTTTCAGCTTTGGATCGCATATCTTTGATGTCAACTTTCTTGATTGTCTTTTCCATGTCTTCGACGTAGTCCATGGCAACACGTTGAGCCTTCTCAGCTGTTTTCTTGGCGTATATGGTGGATTGTTTGCTGGTCTTCTTGACGAATTGTTTCATGTCCTTCATCATTTCTTTGACCTTTGGTTTCAAACTCTTGATCATTTTCTTGAAGTAGTCAGTGTTGAAGGTAAAGGCAAATTCACTCATTTTGCGGGGAAGTTTGAATTCCATTGACGATTCTTTGATGGTTTTGGATCCGGCTTGTCTGAATAGGGAGACTTTCAAGATACGATCTTGGAGCATTTCGAAGACAACTTTCATGGAGACCTTTGGTGTTAAGGTGACGGTGTAGGCGAATGAGTTCTTGGTTGCTTCCATGGAGACTCCAGCTTTGTTCTTGTTCAAGAATCCGAAGAAAGAAGCAACTTTAGATTGCCAGTCAGCTCTGAGTTCAACACCGGCATTGAGTTTGCCAGATTTGACAGAGAGAGTCAAAGTCTTGGTTTGCTTGGCAAGTTCAGCAGCAAAGGTGATGTCTTTCTTCATTGTGGGTGCCATGAATTTCAAGGAGACCTTGTTGTTGTTTTTCTTGGCGACAACCTTGGCGATGTCTTTACGGTTGTAGAAGACTGCACTAGAGATCAAGGAGCGATCCATGCGTCCAGAGACACCGAATGACTTGCGTCCAACTTTCATGGTTAAGGTTGATTCTTTGATGAATCGGTTGTAGTTGCCAGTCAATGAAGCCAAAGTCTTGCCACGGTTCAAAGCAGAGACAGTCCATTTCTTTCCCATTTTTTGGTATCCAAAACCAACGTTGGCAAGGAGTTTACCATTTTTGATCATTTGGAATTGGGTCATTTTCTTCTTGAAGATGGTGATGAATTTGGCGTTGTGTTTCATAGCACGGACACCCAAAGTCAGTTTCCTGGCTTTTTTCTCGTATTTGACACCAAAGTTGTTAGCACCGAATTTAGTGATGGTCTCGAACATCTTCTTGTTGTTGTTGAAGAGTTGAGTCAAGGATGCCATTTTCTTAAATTTGTTCCATTGGAGTCCGAAATCAGTGGTGATTTTCTTGTATTCGGTGGTTGGGTCTAAATCAAATCGGACAGCGAATTTGGAGTGCATTGTTGGCAAGAATTCGAAGTCAACAGCCAACTCTTTGGTTCCTTTAGTAAAGACGATGGAGTGACTGACAGCCTTGGTTGGAAAGTATTCAACATTGATGTAAACGCTGGAAGCTTTCTTGTTATCAGCAAAGGTGAATGTGACAACAGATTTCCTTGTGGTGGAATATTGCAATCTGAAGATCAAGTCGACGGCTGATTTGCTGACAGTACCTTGGTTGACCAAAGCTGCTTCCCATCCATATTCGTAAGTCTTGTCGAAGACAATGGTGCCAACTTTGAAGGAGATTTCTTTACGGTTTCCGGTCATTGTGAGGTCAGCTTTTTGGAAAAGTTTGATCAAAGCCTTGGAGTTGGATTCAGCAGAGATTTCTGACATCATTCCGTATTTGCCGTTACCGTAGTTGATCATGGTGGTGTAGACCATTGATGCAGATCCGATGTTGACACGGAAAGATGGTCCAATGGTAGCTAGAAGAGAGAAATTTTATAAATTTATGGTTCCCTGCAGACAAGCTAGAAGAAAAAAATTCTTCTAAAATTGAGAAGTTTCTCAGATAGAATATTCTGAAGGAGTGTTTCAAAGCATTTTCTAAGTGAATTTAAAATCAGGAATGAAAAGAAAGTCAACATTCATCCAAATCTCTGGATTTTAACAAACTTTAGGTTCTGACCAACTGCAAAGACTCTAAGCCCTTTTCTTGCATTGGGTCGTCCTACAATCCTGCTTTTGCTCATAACTCACTCTCTGTCAAATAATTTAAATCAATCATAGCTTACCTTTCTCAGTGTAGACGTTGAAGGTGGTTGAAACAGGGAGAACTTTGCCATTGTAGAAAACAGTAGTAGTGAAAGATCGATCTAATCCTTGGTCAACCTTGGAGACGGACCAGTCGTTGACGAGTTTGACGTTTTTGTCCATGTAGAATCCTTCAACTCCAACTTGTCCTGAGGTCATTTTGGAACGAGTGAAAAGGCTAAATCCACCATTGTATTTTCCTGTAAGTTGAGAAAAGCAAAGAATATTTCATTTGCTGATCCAGACACAGCTTCTAGATAGTTGACAGGGTTTAGATAGCGATGAATTAAAAAAAACCTCAAAGAAGAAAAGAAGAGGAAAATGATTTGAAAACGAGACAAAATAAATTGTACTTACCGACAGTCAAGGTGTACTGGACTTCGGTGTTCATGATGCCAGCATAGGTAACTTGGATTGATTCACGGAGCATGGTTTCTCCATTGTAGTTGAAAGCAGTGATGACAGATGTGGTTTGTCCTGGAGAAGAAAAAACAGGATAAAACAGTTAATATTTCCCCCTGTCAAGCAAAAAATTTAATGAAACAGCACAGGTACCAATATGTGAATTGTAAGAAAAACCAAGTTTATAAAAAAGGAGGAAATTTTCAAAGATTGAAAAGCGAGGCAGGTGTAAAAATTCTCAAACTGGAAATGATAAGATTTTGGATACTAACCTTCTTGTTTGATGTCCATGGTTGCTGCAAAAGATTTGGCCATCTTCTTCATTTCAACTTCGGCGAAAGCGCGTTTGTGGAAATAAGCAGTTGCAATGTTGTCATAACCGAAGCAAGCAGTAACTGGTTCTTCTTCAGCGTTGATCAAACCATAGTACATTGACATGCAGACCTTTTGTCCTTTGTTTTCACGGTAGACACCACGGAACCCAGCACTGTATTGACCAGCTAAAGCTCCAAGAGTGTATCGGTAGCCTTCAGCTGCGTTCAAGTCAAAGTAGATTTGTCCTTGGCGTCCATCGATGTTAGATTCAACGCGTACTGTTTGTTTTCCAGCGCGGGCGTAATATCCAGCCTTGGCGTTGGCTTCTTTGTCCATTGCGGAGGCACTGATGTAGAATGATTTTTCTTGATCGGTATTGGTGATAACAGCGAAGGACTCTCCTTGTTTTTGACCGTTCAATAAGAATGACATGTCAACACGTTTGTTGGTGGCTTGGTTGGTCAGAGATGCAACGAAGCGTCCAGATTTGCCGTTAACCTTTTAATAAAGTAATAAAGATTTTATGTCAGTCTTTTGTGGAAGAAGAAGGATTATGGTTATATAATGAAAGTAATAAGCAGGATTGAAATAAGCAGTGCTAATAATGAAAGAGAGAGATATTCAAAAAGGAAAACTGATGTTTAAAAGAAACAAATAAGTTGCGCGATGAAAACGTTTGGTAGAAGTCTTTAAAGAGTATCGATGATGCCCAAAGCAGGATTTTAAGGATACAAAAGGTTCTCAAAGGTTTTGATGAAGTGTTGCGTTTATTCATGGTTATTCGTTATTTGGAAGTCAACATTCTCCGTCGAAGTTTTTGAGTACCTCCTGTATCCTCTGACTTTGAGTGAACTTAAAGAAATTATTTTTTACCTTGATGATGTGTTCGTAAGATTGCATTCCATTCTTGTTGTAGTAACCCATAACAGACGATGCTTTCTTGCCCAAGACGTTGGCTTCGAGGATCAATTCTTTGGTATCAGCTTGATTGTTAACACCCATGTAGAGAGTGGCTGATTTGCCGGAAGTCAAGTGAGTTGCTGTGAAGGTGATACCGTTTTGGGAAGTTTCCTTCTTCATTTGTCCACTGAATTCAAAGGCTTGTTTGACTTGGTCAGCGTCGAATCTGAGGACCAATTTGTTCTCTTTGGTCATGTATTCGACGACTCCGACGATGGATTTCTTTGGATAGTAGTTGGTGGTGGTTTGGAACATGACTCCAGATTCTTTCTTCATGACTTTGGTCTCGTGTGAGAATGTGTACCAGTCGTAGTTGAAGTTAGCCTTGATTCCGTATTGCTGTGAGATGGGAGATCCGCTTTGGTAAGCCTCGACGCGAGAAACCATTTCCTTAGGTGTGAAGAAGTTGTTTCGTCCTTCGATGAAAGCACGTTTGGTGTTGGGGTTGTAATTGAATTGGACGGATCCAGCTTTGCCTTGTCTTTCGGTAGAGAAGATCAAGTTCTTGACTCCCGACACATCTGAGTATTTCATGTTTCCACCAACGGTGCGGTCATAGTAAGCTCCTGGTGTTGAGAATTCAATCTTGCCGACAGTCTCTTTGTCTAAAATGATAACAATATTTCATATTAATACTACAAACAAACAAGAACGATAGATAGGCGGATTGACAAAGATGGAGAGCAGAGCAAATGAACTAACGAAGGATTATGATTAAAAGTAGGATTCAGAGACCAGACAATTTGAAACAATGGAGGTCAAGTGTATCATAGATACGAAACAAGAGCTCTTAGAGTGTGAAAAATTGATCAAATGTTAACAAAAAAAGAAACACACCTTTCTTTTCCATCTCGACCAAGAATTGGTAAGTGGTCAATTTCTCATCACCGCGAACCAATTTGACACCATAGTGAGCTGGTCCGGATAATGGAAAGTAGGGTGCTTCGTATTCGCGGAAAGCAAATGGAATACGGACGGATGTGCAGAGTCCGTAACCGATCATTTTGGATTTGAGACAATAGTCTGGGTTGATTCTTCGTTCAGTTCCTTGGATCAAGTTGGATTCTTCGTTCATGTACATGAATGGTGTTGATCTGTAGATGTGGAAAATGAAAGTAAAGGCATATATTGGATTAAGAGTGAATCAAAGGTGAAAGAAATTGTCTCTTATTCTTGGAAAGATTGATACATTTTAACGTTCAAGCAACTTTGAAACAATGCTCAAAAATCACAAAATTATACCCATGCAATGGTGCGTTGAAAAGTAATATTTTAAAGAATAAGAGAAGAACAAAGGTTCTCAGTGTATATACTAAAAATCAACCTCTCGGCCAGCAGGCACGGAACATTGCGTTCTAACGTCCAAACAACGTTTTTTCAACGTCAGAACGTTATTTAGACGTATTGAACGAACGTTGAAAAAATGTTTAGGATTCACACTTACGAGACGTTGAAAAGAGTGATTGGCTCTTCGGGTGTGTCCAAGTTAATTTTCAAGATTTTTCCGTTTTGGTAGATGACGTTTCCTTTCAATTCATTGGAAGTGAACATGGATGTGTTAACGAAGATTCCAGAGCTGGCGTAGACGGAGTCGATTCCCATTTGTCCGGAAAGTTCAACAACAGCAGATGGTCGGATGGATCCTGGAATGAGAAAAAATTGGTAAGTTATTCTAGTCACTCTTTCTGTAATTTAAGGACCATGTATAGGTCTTAACGCTTAAGTTTATAGTTATTTGGCTTGTTCAACAGATTTAAGTAGTTTGACTTTAGATTCTGAGGACTCTGAGTGCTTTGCCTTATTCACCCAGATTATCATTGACCCAGGATTTCTAGTTTCCAAAAACCTTTAGTAAAGATAAATGTTTTTTATACAGAAAAAATTCGTGCAACAAATACAGATCGACTTAATAAGGCATAAATGAAGAACCCGAAAAGGTTTGACACATCAAGACAACCATTTTAAATCTTCTGAAAGGCCCTCCGCCGTGTGTCTACTAAATCAAAACTTTTGTAACTTTTTAATATAGTAATACTAATCAATACCTTTGACGTGGATTGATCCAGGTCCCCAGAACATGTTACGGATGTCAAATTTACCGTCCAATTCCAATGAAGCGACAGTTGATCCGGTCAATTTCATCTTCAATGGAAGACCCATTCCTGGTGAAAGAAAGAAAAAATTATTGCTCAATAAATGTCTATATAGAAAAATATCTTTCGGATTCACGTAATTTATTTCGGAATTTATTGCAATTCCGATTTTTTAAATCGGGAAAATGATCAAATGAAAGTGATTTATTCAAGTCAAACGTTCATATGTCTCATTGAAGTATTATGTTTCAACGTTAAACTGACATTCTGTGATTACTGAGTGCAGGTTTTTTTAAGAAAGAATCAAACTCACCGGTTGGGACAACGTGAGCCATCTCCAAGAACATCAAGCTCTTGGTGAAGGTCTTGTGGCCTCCTTGAGCAGCATTGGTCAACAGTTGGATGACGTTCATGTTGTCAATTTCATCAATGAGCCAATACAAATCGTCGTAGCTGAAAACACGGACTTCTTGTCCCATAACCTTAAAAAAGGTTTGATATTATAAGGGTTTGTTTGATAATCGAGGCAATAAATAGTGGCAAAATCTTAACACTGTCGGCTTAGAATACAGTCTCTTATAAGAATGCATACGCAATATTTTCATTAAAAACAAAAAACTTAGAAATAATTTTAGCAAGATCTATAGCTTTTGAAAGGTAATTTTTGCTTGTAAAACTGAATTAAAGTTTTCTCAATTTAAAGGAAAGTCCACAAAGTTTTAAGTTAAAATGGATTGTTGATGGAAAGGTACGTCTGCTCGATTTCGAACAGTTTTATGAAAGAGATTGTTTAGAAGTTCTTACTTTGATGTTGATGTGAGCTGTTGGTTTGGTTGGTTTCATGTTGACTTGTTTGTGGATTTTGTTCATTCGTCCGGTCATCTTGACTTCGCGTTTCTGTTGAGGAAGGAAAAGTTTGATTTTCATAAAACAATTGTTTTGAGCAGAAAAATACAACAAGGTAAGAATTAAAGATGAGCGATAACGGTAACAATCAATGTGGGACTAAATATTTTTTCGAAGATAAGGAATTTTCTTCTCAGAGTTGATGCCAAAGTTGACAATTTTAGATTTACCCAGCAGACACGGAACGCTGATTTAAACGTCCAAACTACGTCGTTCCAACGTCAGAATGCGTTATTTAGACGTTGAAAGAATGTTGAAATGTCTGCTCTGGGTACCAGAAGCTCATATGTTAATCTGATGGTTCTAGAGAAACAAGTTCTTACTTGGTCTTGGTGATTGTAGTACATCTCCTTCAATTTGTCCATGGTCATTGAGCTGTTGAAAACTTCGTAGAGGAAGTCCTTGGAGAAAAGTCCATCAATACCAACCAATTCGCCGATCATGTCTTCGGCTCCTTCGACGTAAACCATAGATTCGAAGATATCGATTGAGTTGCCGAGAAGGTTTCCCTTCAAGTTGAACATTGCGGTTCTTGGCAAGTATCCTTCAGGGCTGAAGATCAATTGTCCTTCGGCTGTGACTCCAGCTTCTTGGACTCCCAAAGTCTTCTCGAAGAATTTGGAATATTGATGGTGTGGCAAATCGACAACCTTCAATGGAATGGTTTTGGTGATCTTGTTCAAGAGCTCACGAGCACTGAAATTGGTAGAAAAGAAAAATATTAACCACTATGTATTTAACGTTATTTGGACATTGAATTAACGTTGTGTGTCTGCTATGTTTGTTGAAAGCTGTAAATTTTGATTCTCTTTAACTCGTCTTCTTTACTGAATACAATTTAAGGACCGGATAAAGGTCTTGAGTTTATATTGCTTGGTTTATAGACTTTTTCAACAGATTTCGATTTAATGATGTTAGAAAAGATTAAAAGCTATAAATTAAGGACCACACAGACAGGTCATGAAATTATCATAATTAGTTAAAGCTTGTTTAACAGATTTGGATTTCATGATCTTAGAATAGATTATAAAGACCAAATGCAGGTCCTGAGTTTACACTTACTTAGCTTGTTCAACAGAATTGGATTCCATGATGTTAGAGAGGGTAGTCCACATGTAGGAAGCGACCTGTTTGGATGGTTCTTTTCCCAAGGCGTCGACCAATCTTTCCAAGACGTACTCTGATGGGCAGGTCATGGCGGCGCGGAAGGCGTGGATGCGTTTCTCTGGGTCATTATCTTGGTTTTTGATGAATTTCAAGATCTCATCTGTGAAAAGGCTATCACCACATGGCATGGATTTGTAAGCGTGGAAAACAGAGTGTGTGACGTTAGCGTGTTTGGAGTTTTGGGCACATTTAAGAAGGGTGCCACGGACACGAGCTGGGCGGCGGGCGTTACCCATGGTTTTCAAGACCATGAGGATTTCTTCGACGCGCTTGTAGTCTTCTTGTCCTTCGCAGTTTTCTCCTAATTTCTTTTCCAAGAAGGATTCGGCAATGGATACTGGATTGTTTTGGGCCTGGAAACAAAAGCAAGATGATAAATAAAACAATCACCAAGGAAAAAAAAAAAACATTAACAACTGTGATTTTGAATTCGATCTAATGTAATGTAAAGAAATAAGAAGTTTGAGAAGAGTAACCCAATGGCTAGTTCGTCAAACTGCTGTACTAATTCAGAATAGTCTCATTGATCTAGATTAGTATCATTGACCCAGATTAGTCTCATTGACCCAGATAATTCTCATTCGTTCAACCAGATTTGTCTCATTCACCCAAATTAGTCTCATTCACCCAGATTTATCTCATTCACCCAGACTCAAATATTTTCTATCCCAATATCCAAACATGAAAATTACAAAGAATCTAATGTGCTTATTCTCATTCACCCAGATTAGGCTCATTCACCCAGACTCCAATATTTTCTATACTTACAAAGTCACATTCTTGTGGTGCTTTCTTGCAGTGTCTGTTCATCAATGTTCCCAAAGTCAAGTAAGCTTGTCTGGTTGGTTGTTTTCGGACAATTTCCAAAACATCGCGGATCATATCCTTGGAGGTGTCGGCAACAAGGGCGATCGATTGCAAAAACATGTTGACTCGTTCACCTTGCATTTCACCGTTAACAATGACGTCACGGACGAAAGATACACAAGTAGAGGTTCCACAGTATGCAATGGCATCCAAAAGATATTGTCTGTAAAAGTGTAGAAAAGAACGAATTTTTTGTAACATTTATTTCACCTAGAGTATCTTGTATGTTCCATAAGAGAAAGAAAGTATTTAAGTCAATTTCAGAACAGAAGAAAAAAAATGAAGGCAGGTTTTAAAATTAAATTAGCTGTAATTTACTGAGGAAAACATGAAAAAGGCTTTACTGAAGGGCTTACATCATAGAAGTAACCTAAAATCTGACAGGTTTTTCGCCTGATATACTTAATGTAAATATTTCTAGGGTTTTAGATTGGCTTAAAAATTTAGATTTTGAATTACCTGTAGACGGATTTGAGATCAGCAGAGCATGATTTGCATTCGAAATATTGGTCCCAGATGGGTGTCATTGCTTTTTGGTTCATCTTTCTCAAGGCCATGACAAGGGCGGTGAATTCGTGGGCGGAGTTCTGTTGGGCGGAAAGAGAGCTCTTGGAGACAAGAGATTCCATGATGGATTCAGCAGTGGCAGACAAAGCTTTGGTGGATTTGAGTTCTTCCTTGGTGTGATCGAAAACGAGGGTTGATTGCTTGTTGTAAGCTGCAGATGAAAGAATGTTTATAGGTTAGAAGAGATTGCTTCCCAGGAGGCACCAAACGTTGTTCTAACGTCCAATCAACATTGTTCTAACGTCAGAACGTTATTTTGACGTTGAAACAATGTTGAAAAAACATTGTTTGCTTGCTGAGTTGTAAACATGTTTTCAAACAAAAAGACCATGACAAAAACACAGTGTAATCTAAAGATTTCAACTGGAAAAAAATCAAAAACTTAACAAAATTCTAAATATTTTATTTGCCTTAGAACTACTAAAAAGAAATATATAAATTTTACCTTTAGCGTTCAAGTTAATTCTAGCGGCTGTGGTTGGTTCAACGAATTTCATGGATTGCTTGACGAAGGTAATGGCACCCGATGCGGACTCGTATCCAGCAGAAAATGGTTTGAAGATGTGTTGTTCTTCGCATTCAACAGATTGGATCATTTTACCGTTCAAAACGAAAGTACATTTGCTGGTAGAATCTATGGATAAAGATGAAAAGGAAAAGGTCATTAAGAATAATGTTACTAATCATTGAATGATGTTATCGTATCATACAGTTCTTTAATCTTCAGAAATAATATTGCTTCGTATGTATATAGGCTACTCTACCTAATGGTAAAGCTTTAAGCCTCATTTGCCTCATTTACACAAAACAAACTAAGAAGCTTTTGTGTATGAGAAACTTAAAGATAAATTGGTATGGAAAACTTTACCCTAATGGTTTGACAACAGATTCAGTTCGGACACCGTATTCGTCTGATGTCTCGTTTACCCAAAACAAGTTAAAAAGCATTCGTGTGGAAAACTTACCTAATGGTTTGACAGCAGATTCAGTTTGGAAAGATGCAGTTTGGACACCGTATTCGTTTTGGGCTCGTTCTTTACATTCGTGGAGTTTTTTGGTCTCGGTGAATGTGTTGCCAGAGTCTTTGGTGATGGTGGATGAGCAGATTCCGTTGACGTCTTGTTCGGTGGTTTCGTCTTGATCGAATTGCAATGTGCTTAAGATACCTTTAAATTTAAATTATAGGAAATAATGATGTTATAATGATAAAGCTCCTTGATTAACTTTCAAGATCTTCCGAAAAAAATATCATAGAGGATATGATATACAAACCTCTCTTGATGTTGAGAATGTTGGTGGGTTCAGCATCGTTGGCAACCAAGGTTGAGATCTTGTTACCATTCATGGTGAAGAGTAACTCAAATTTCTGGAGATCACCAGCAAGGAGATTGGAATCTCGACTCTTGGTGAAGTCTTGGTTCTTGCTCTTCAATGAGAGCTCGACGTTGCTCAACTGTGGAAATAGAACAAAATATTTTTTAGTTATTATGAGAAAACCTAAAAATAATGGATCGTTGTTTCAACGTCTATTTCGTTTATCTTAACCTTAGAACAAAAGTTTAGTCTCATTTATTCAAACTAGAATAACAAGAAAATTGTAAGGAAATATTCGCAAAAAGTTGCCTCTCGCATTTAATCAAACTAAAATGTAAGAGATTTCTTTCTAATATTTTTTCAGAAATAGCCTTAGTTACCCAAACTAAAAAATAGTGTTTTGTATGAAAAAATCGCTGATTTACTATTTTTCTGTAATGGTCTTTATTACCCCAAACCTAAAATAACTTACCGTCATGGCGAATTTGCATTCAGAGATAGGGGTGATCAAGACGCGCGATTTTATCTTCATCCCCGTCGACTGCTTCGAAGCTCCTTCAATGTTGCTAGCCGTTTGGCCAGCATAATCATATGAATATGCTTTCCCCTGGTTGAATCTGGGTGCTGAAAAATAAAGGGAAGTCAAATTATAATTTGAGGCGTTCAGAGTGTTAGTAGTGGGTACGGAACGCTTTGTGTTAATGTTAATGTCAGAACGTTATTTGGATGTTGAAGCAATGTTGGAATAGTGTTCTGTGACTGCTGGGAAATTGTTCAAAAGTTGTTCTGGAATTTTCTAGGAACTTAAAAATTGCAAAAATATATTTGTCTTTAGAACTATGCAAAAGTCTATATTCTAGTGTAAGTCTCTATATTCTAGTGTAATAAAAATAGCAAACCCAATTTTTTTCTAAAGTCCTATAAAAAGTCGACTGGCTGTGCGGGTTTTTGGTACAGAAATAAATGAGATAAAACACAATAGATATACTTACATTGACAGTTTCCAAGGAGACCATCTGTCGATTTTGGAAGATTATCGTCTAAGACGATGAATGGGGCTACAAAAAAAGAAATAGAAAAAATCGATTGAAATAGAAGAAATATTCATGACATTCTTTATTCAAAACATGCATAAGTGGATACAGAAGGTCATTAATCATTTTGACGGAGAGTGTTGACTTCCAAATATGAGCGAAAGCAACACTCTCCGTCAACATTTTTGAGAACCTTCTGTATCCGCCGATGAAAAGGGTTTGATAAATGTTGATACTGGTATTTGGTAAACCCTAAGCCACTTTTCAGATAAACACTATCTAAAAAAATCGTTTTGCTTTTAAGTTACCAAAGGGTTAGGTGAACTACTACGAAAAAAAGTTAAGCATGGATTGACAACAAGAGCCTAGGAGAAAAATATTTTGAAATCTATCAATCTCTCAAAAAACATTGCGTAATTCTGGAGCGTGTCATTTTTATAAAAAAGGTTCTAAAATTTCAAAGTGAGAAATGGTATTTGACCTCTTTTGAAATTGTAAAAAAAAAAAAAAGCTCATGAAAGTCATATGATCATTCCTAAAGAGGGGGACCCCAAGTGATGCTAAATTCGTCTTTGAAATAGGGTAACCAATGAAGTGTAAAGCTTGTAATTGAAGAGAAATTTTTCTGTAAGAACCTTAATAAGGAAAAGAATAAATCTCAAGAAAAATCTTGTTCAAAAAGGATTTTTAGAGAACTGATCTTCTTCCGTCGTTAATTTTCAATTTTCGTTATAAAAACGCTAGAAAAGAAGTTGGAAAGTAGGTTTAGTAAAAATTGCTGAAAAACAATTTGTTGTAGTTCTTATAAAACTTTCCGAGCAAGTGGCAAGACAAGAGAGTGGCGACAGATGCCGCAGAGTATTGTTGTTATTTTTCTTTGCAATAACATTCATCATTGCATTATCCTGTTTTTTGACATTTGGCCATTTCATGTTCTGACGTGATTCAGAACTGAATAAACAAGAACAAACTAAAATAAAAAGTTTCTCAGGGGACTCAAAAATGCCGCCTTGCCTATGAGAAGACCCTTCAGAGCAAGTAGAAAGAAAAAACATGATATTTTGCTAAAATATGCATATGAAAACAACATTAGGCAAAGTATTTCCTATTGTTTAATCAGTGCTCGTCTTTGTTTTTCTGAAATTTAAACAAAAAAAGGTTGGAGAGCAGAAGACAAACAAAATTTCTGAACAATTACAAAAGAGGGAATGCTTGTTAGTTTGACGTATACATAAAATATGCAGTTTTCCGTGGGAAATCTTACGATATACAAAGAAAATTTGTGACAGGAAGCAATTTTTCTTATCAAGGAAGGATTCTTAGCACTTGAAAAAGGATATCTCAACTCTAAAAGAATTTTCGATTTAAATGATGGTTTTGAGGGCCTTCTTATTGATTAATGAATTAAAAATTGACCAAAGTGCCAGGTATTGTTTTTCCTTGCTAAAACGATTATTTATTACTTAAATCGATTTAAATGCTACTTGATATGGCAAAATCTGATACACGGCATAAGCTAAAGTATTTAAGATCACGGGTCAGTCTTAGACTTTTGTTTTTCAGATTAAAACTAATCAGTTAAAACTCATAGAAAAACAGAATATTATGCAAGAGATCTATTATTGTCTCAATATAAATACAAAAGTATTTGTTCAAAAAACCTTTTAAAATCTTTGTTTTATTTAAATGACAATTTATGACCAAAGTACACTTTGACAATATTTGAATTGTCAACACTTAAAAAAAACTCGTGACTCAAAGGAAAGCCCACAAAACACAGATGGGATCCCTCAGATTCTGAAAGGAAACCCCGTTTCGAGTCAAGAAAAACCCCAAGGAATCTTTTTTTGAAATACTGGATTTTCTTGAAATTCTGTTCTAAAAGGGTAAGAAAGGGTAAGAAAAGAGTAAGTTGTTGAATACTTCAAATTTCAAAAGCAAGAAAAAAATGATTATTAATTCAATTGATAATCACCCAAATAATTGAGATTATAAATTCATAAATTGGTAAAAGTGAATAGAAAAAAAACCTAACTGACTTTTAAGGTCAAAGATCGAAATGCTCAGAATTAAGAATATCTCAAAAATTGGTATAAAAAATTTATATCAAATTTAGAAAAAAATAAATTGCTGATTACTATGAATTGTTTTACCCAAATTTCACACCTTTTATCTTCCTTTCTAGTCTCTTTTAATCCTGGGATTTTGAAGGGCAAATAAATTTTACTTTAGAACTAAAAATTAGTTGCGTAACTTAGATCGACTCAACAAATTTTACTCTAAATTTATCATAAATTCAAAAAATTGCCAAAATATTGAAAATGAAATTTAGACTCAATTTTTTATTGAATATCTTCCAATCAAAATTTAAAACGGTTTTAAAAGGTTCTCTCATGAAAATTATTGCTGAAAAATCAATAGAAATTTAATTTAGAAAAAAAATTACAAAAAAATTACATACCTGCAAGCGTGCCAGCCGCATAAAATAAAAGCAGCGGTAATTTCATTGTCGTCAGTGTGCGCGCATGCGCTGTCGATGACTGTTATTATCAAATGAATATATAATATTCAAAATAAAATATACCAAAAAAGGCAAATAAAAGCAAGTCTCTATATGACAAGAAACTACTTTAAATCTACTTTTTTGATATGTAGAAAATTTTCAGTTTTCTTTCTCAGTAAGTGCTACAGTCGAATCGACTTTTTGTGTCTTACTGCTCTACAGGACATCTACTTATACCAAGCTTCCAAGGTGGCCGAACCAAGAACAATAGATGTATTGACTTGAGACCAATCAGAGACGTTCTCTATTGTTTTTTGTTTTGTTCGCGTCATTTGATTGGATGACACAGATTGTCAGGAGTCATGTGATTGGCGTGTTTTTTTTTTAGCGCGCGAATCATATTACGCGATTGATAATTTTTTGTTTCTTTCTCTCGCTTGAATTTCTGTAGCTGACAGAATATTGTGTAAGCGACAAAATTTGTGTTTTTTCACGAATTTCACATTTAAAAAAAAATGTTTGAACTGGGGGTCAATTACTTTTAACTCACACATATTAGTGTACAAGTTTGGGGTTTCTCTGTAAAAAGATATAGAGAAAGAGCAAAGTACAAAATGACACAAAACCTATGAAATAAACAACTTTTCGATGAAGACATTCATACTATTATGGTAAAATATACTTTTTTTTTGATACGCTTAACAGAAAAGACAGTTTGTGTCAAACCTCTACATCTATAAATGACGAGAATAACTGACCTGCTGTCTGAAAATATATTGGAAAAGTATTTACTAATGTACTGTAGATCGTTTCTAAAACTCATGACAAACTAGCTTGTTGAAATCGAAAATAGAATATTTTTGGACCAAAAATAAAATCCGGGTTCAAAGTCCATATGATGTTTTTTTAAACAAAAAATTTTTGAACTGAACATATTACTTTCAATACCTCCAGCAATAACGGAACGTCGTTTTGACGTGCAGACAACGTTGGAAAACGCCATGTATCTCCTGGGGTACTTTGTCGGCAATTGCTTAGAGAATGTGAACCCCTCCTGTCTCTTATTACTTAAAGACAAAATTCTGTATTTTCTTCTCAGATTAATTTTCACTTTTTTTATCAGTAGGGTGACACCTGCCCAAGTAGACTAATTGTAGTAGCAAATATTTAGTCCAAGTCCTTGTGGGAAAATTCTCTGCTTAGGAACTTTTTTTTTCATCAAAAATATTGTTGATACTTAGTCCAAGTCACTGAAGAAGAAAGAGGTATTTGTTATTGATAAGACTAAAGGAATTTTTGTTCCATTTCTTTGTTTTACTAATATTGTTGATTTAAGCATTTCAATTGTGTCTAATAAGATTGCACCAACTGAATTCCAAACTAGAATATTCCTTTAGAACAATTTGATCACTTTTGATAAATTTCCCTTGGTGTGGTTAACAAATGCAAAACGTCTTTAGCAAGAGAATACTAAGCTAGAACACATTCTTCTTCGAGGTTTAACCTTTAGACACCGAATGATCATTTTGATGATCCCCAGTCTATAATTGGCCATAGCTCGAAACCACTAGATTTTCAGCCAAAATGCCCTGGTTGTTATCAAAAGCTAAGGGATTATTCCAATGGTGCCAAAAAATTGCCTGAATCTAGTCACAATGATCTGCCTTTGAAGTTAAAAATTCACGAAAAAAAGGTGAAAAAGACGAGAATTAAAATAAAATACAGCGGTGACTAAAAGGTTAAGAAAAAAGGCTAAGAAAAGCCTACAAAAGGAAACTTATATTGAAGAGAATGGTTATCCACTGCCCTATTTCTCTTTTTATTCGACTAAAAGTTACTATTGTTTCCTTCAAAAATCAGGAAAATCAAGTGTATTTTTTATATTCTCATAAAAAAGCATCATTCAATACGGCTTGCTTAGTTAGCATTATCCCTGCAATATGAAACTTTAAGTATTTCAGAGTATCATATCTAAACGTCAAAAAGACACCTTCGTTTTACAACCAGGTTGGTGGTCTTACTTATGAAAGTCGAGTTTAAAATTGAACAGACAAAATTCGAAGCTGCCAGCCAGGCAGGTAAGTCAAGTGTATTTTATATTCTTATAAAAAGATATCACACATTCTATATGGCTTGCTTAGTTAGAATTATCAAACTTCAAATATTTCAGAGTATTATATATAGACATAAAAAATGCATTTTAAAGACGTCTTATGCATTCTCGACTTGGTTGGTCCTATTTAGCTTGATGAAAGTATAGAGTTTAATTGAACAGACAAAATCCGAAGGTCAATATTAGAAAAGTTACACCATCAAAACAGATCAGATAACCGTAGGACGCAGCGCAGATTCTCACTTTCGTGTGTGTTGAGCTCCGATATCCTCTTGTGTGATCTAATACAAAGTTTTGTTTTTCTGTCTGAAAACTTTTTGTTCGAGAGTACAAATCCTACAGAAAAACACCTTCCAAACAGAATTTTAGTGTCGGACACAGACGAGTGTTTCTTGTGTTGAGCTCCGATATTATCTTGTGTGATCTAAAAAAGTTTTTGTTTTCTGTTTGTAAGCTTGTTTGAGAGTGAAACACCTTCCAAACAGACTTTCAGTGTCAGACACAGGAGAGTAATTAGTTTCCATATTTAAAAGATAATTAGAGGACTGGGATATAGCATACCTCTGTATCCGATCCTGGATCTTTTACACCATCAGTAATCAATCTGGCGTGTTTTCAATGGTACCGGGTCTGTTGTAAAAGTGGTCGCTTCACGCGGAAACAAAGAATTTTTTAGGGTTGAGCCTGGATTGAAAGATTTCGGATTTTTTTCAGTAGGTTTTGTGAAAAAACTCATAAGTATGTTCTAGAATGAAATGCGACTCCATAACTCTCAACCATTCGTTTTGAAAAGACATTCTGATTTCTTTACAATAAAGAAAAACGTCAATTTCATTGTTAAAAAAACGGTAAATTTTGCACTGCACTGTAAGGGTCCAAATTTGAATCCCAATTTTTTGTCCAAACGTACGGTAGTTTCAAGATCCACGATCCCCCCCCCCCCCCCTCGGCGTATGTATGGTGTAGAATGTATAAACTTCCTTTTGTTTTATATTACCTGAAATTATCTTCATTATTTCTATCTCATAACATGCATGTTCGTGTGTTCGAGTAAAGGCATCCCCATATCATAAACCAGGTGGAACCCACTATACCCATTGGAAAAAATAGTTTCGCAAAATCAGATATATCAAAAAATAAAATCAACATTGTATAGAATTTCTCTATCGAAAGTGCTCAATGTTGCCAGAGCGATTCATATGATCACAAAAAATCAAAACTAAAAATTCATGGCAGAAGTTCGTCAGAGTTTGACGATCAGCTATATCAAAAATATATTTAAATGGCCAAAATGGAGAAAACATTATCATTTGACCTACTGTATACCAGTAAATTAAGAAATTTCCAAATTTCACCCCGTCGTTAATCGACTGGGGTGTAGTAAATCTTAAGGACAGGAAGAAACGACCCTCTCTCTGGCTTGGTATCGGTTTGATATGGTAAGTACACAAATAAATCATTCCCTGTTAATGTTTTGTTAAAAGCTTCTAGAAAGTTTGACCTATTGCTTTTCGTAATATTTGTGAATCGTCTTTTTGGCAAAAAATAAATCCGCATAATCAAATGACCTAAGGTAAAACATAATCTCTTTTCCATTACTTTGATATGGTAAAAACATTGTACTTTGACCAAGATGGATATTTGATTATTTTTTTATCATAGTTTTTTTTGCGTCCTTGAATCACGTTGTTTACACGCTAAAACAAGTTACTCAATTCACGGTGTTTTTTAAGGAACTATTTTTGTTAAGCCAAATGGTTATTTCACTTTAAAGTGAAATAGAGCAGCTTTTTGTATCAATGATCCACATTTGGAGTGTTTTCTCTGATCTAAGCAATGATCTTGATAAATAAAGGGAAATTCAAATGCATAACTACTCTATACCCATGGGTCATCCCACGTTTGAACTAACTTTTCATCGGACTAAATTATTCGTCACCCACAAATATTTTCGTCAGTTTTGTCCAAAAAAAACGCAAATTTTAGCCTAAAAAATCTTTTTTTGGACTTTTTTTCGTCGGACAAAATTTTTGTCACCTCCAAAATATTTCGTCACTTTTGTCCGACATTTTTTTGTCCGACAGGTATGTTATTGTCTGTTTTGCCTTAAATTTCCAATAATAAGTTTATTTTGGACTGCTCGGCGGGTTTGCGTGTTTGTAGTAACTTTACAAGCATTTTTAGCTTAAAAAATTTCAAACTAGATTAAAAAGACAGAGAAATTAACTTTCAAATTTTCCGTAGCTATCGGCCCTGGTACAGATAAATGCACCTAGTGCACTACAGTGAAAATAATATTTTCCCGTGTGAACAAGAAAAAAAGGTCCCTCTCGTCCCAATACATACTTTCAGGAAGTCTATTATCCCTATATTATTAGATCTGCGAAACGGTAGAGATTTAAGTGTAGCTCAGAGGAATGACTTTCAAGCAAACTATCTTTTATTTGGTAAATATTTGAAAACTTTGCAATAAAATGGCACTTCATACTACAATATTATAAGTATTATATGTTACTACATTGCCTATTACATGTATTTTATGCCATCATACTACAGGATTAGAAGATCAGATTGCAAATAGCTTCTTAAAACAAGTCAAAGGGTTATCAATCCGGATTAAACTAAGATCTTCAGTTTAATCCTTCTGAAGAGGTTAGTCCGGTGTACTTCGAATTTTGATTTTTCAGCAAAATTTAAATTTAGCAGGTTTATTAATAAGTTGGAGTACGAAGCAAGATTTGTATGAAAGGATCGCACAGTCCAGTAGAGACAAGACTGTGTTTCAACGTCTTTACAATATTTTAGCCTCTAGCCACCGTTGTATTTAAAAACAAAGCTCATTTTGTTCAAGCTTTTAACTTCAAATGCGGATTGTGATCACAGTGATAAGATTCAGGCAATCTTTTTGGTACCACAGAAAAGCCCTTGGTCTCAGCTTTTGAAAACAACGAGGGCATTTTGGCTAAAAGGCTAGTGGCTTGGAGCTATGGACAAGAGATTGAGGGTCGTGAAAATGACCTTTTTGGACGTACAGTGTACGCCATTCAATGTCTTAAAGGTTAACGCTGAAAATACATTGAAACAACGTTGAAAGGTCTGTTGGGATAGGCCGAAATTAGCAGCTTGTAAAACCTAATTTTGAAATTTATTCAGATCAATATTCAATCAAAATTCAATATTCAAATCTTAGGCTCTATCTTTTAAACAAAAATAAATAACTGTCCATAAATAAAAATAGAACATAATTTTTTTTTAAATGTTGTTTTGAAAAGCCGTTAGACAAACGTAAATATGACGTCAAACGGATTTTACCGGTTTTGTTTTACTTTAAAAGCTTATCGGTTTCCACTCAATATGTCGGTCAAAACAAGGGAAAGAAAATTGAGTCCTAAATCAAGTGGGAAAGTTGAAATAATTATGAAAAACAAGACCCAAACAAAGACTCAAACAAGTGGGAAAATTGAGATTCAATAATAAATTAATGGTAATGAATCAACAGACCCTACTTGTAACTAGCTCCCAATTATTTAGCCTGAAAGGTATGACTCAATAGGGAATCGTATGCATGCTAATCGCGCAACCCTATACTTCTGCTTTAAAGCAACGTTCCGTATATACTGGGCAATGGTTTTGCGTTAATAAATTCGAATCATGTGATATTGCCATACAACCCCTTAACAGACCTAGGAATGGACGTGCTAAACAACAGCATCATAAAGCTGTTTATTCGTTTAAAGTACAAATTATTAACGAGAGTAAAAAAACGATATCAGACATGTATTTCCTCATGGTATGTTTTTAAAGACTTAACAAGAACATGTTTGAAGTGTTTAGTCTTGACGTTAATTCTGGACTGTTTTATAGTTTATTTAGTGTCGTAGGAAGCATTTTTTTGTTCGGGGAGGAGGTAAAGTCTAGTGACACCACGAGGGTCAATCTTGTTTTGGCCCAAGGGGGCGATTTGAAAATTTAAACCTCTAGAAATTCTAAAAAAGCATTAAAAATAGCTTATTAGTTTTTTATATTATTTTAAATTTAGTTTTTCCGCAAAAAACATTTTTGGAGAAGTTGCACCCCTGGCTCCTACGGTCTTTTTTACAATATGAAGAATGTGGGCTACCTTTTTCATGTGAAGAATATACAAATAGGGAAGTTATTGATCTATATTCTTAAAAATTATACTTAGTTATGAATGTTTTATAGTTCATGTTTTGGTGAATATGAGCATTTTTTCAATGTGAAGAATGTGGGCTACCTTTTTCATGTGAAAAAGTTAGGTTGTTGTTTATCTATTTTTTAAATGCAAAAATTGTACTTTGTATTAAATAAATATTCTAGACTCTCTTATAGTTTATACACAATTGTTGTAATACAAAATGTGAAGAATGTGGGCTACCTTTTTCACGTTTCAAGAATGTAGGTGATTTTTCAATAGGAAGTCTACTTTTTAAATGCAACTTTTTAAAATGCTAGTCAAAAGAAATTCTATTAAAAAAGTACAGGAAAGAAAAAAATCCTATAATTGAGAAAATTGACCGCCTTGACTTAACCAGAACATGTTTGAAGTGTTTTGGTTTTGACTGCATTCATTTATTTTAGACTGTTCCCTTAAAGTCTGAAGTTTAAGTTACAGTTCAAAGAAGTTTTGAAGTTTTGACAATTTAGTGACAAATGTGTCACCTAAAAATCCCATATAAGACATCTTATTGTTAGAGGATGCGTAGAACTCTACTCTAAGGACCGAATAAACGCCCCCCCCCCCCGCTTATTCTTTTTCGAAATTCTTTTGGACCCCAACGTTTTTATTAGGACCCCCGTTTATTTATTTTACCATTTTCAATCAAGGACGTTTCTTTTCTCTGTTTTCGGATCCCCCCGTTTATTCAGACCCCCGTCTATTATATTTTACTGAAATTTCGGACGGGGGTCCCCCCTTTATTAGGACCCTCTATTATTCGGGTCCTTAGAGTAACTACCAACGATTTACTTTTTAGATTTGTCCTAGTAAATAATTTTATCACAATAAGACCTATGCATTTTTTATAAACTATTTTTTCATTCGAGGATAAGAAGAAGCCTGGTGCGGACTTACGCAGTAGACCTTATTAACGAAAGGAGCTTTCAAATTTTAATGTTGGCACGAGTACTGTAGCGTGATTTCGAATTTATTTCCACAATAACTAAAGAATGCCAAAAATAAAGTCCATGGTCTGATATTCTGAAAGTGTGGCTGTATGGTCTTACATCATATAATTTCAGCGGAACCCTAAAGTTATTTTTCGGTTTTTATAATAAGGAAGGAAATTCTCCGACTTGTGGCTAGTTAAATGTCAACATTGTGATTTACGTCACGCAAGAATTAATGCCAGACCGGAATTAAAAAATGAAAGAATGATCGCGTCATCCAAGTAAAAAAGAAATTCGTGGTGTTCATTACGTAATCCTTACATATCCCAAAACCGATATCGGACAAAATAATATCGGACTAATTTTTCGTCAGACGAAATTATTTGTCGGACATAATTTTCGTCACCCACAAATGTTTTCGTCACTTTTGTCCAAAAAAACGCAAATTTTAGCCTAAAAAACTTTCTTTTGGACTTTTCTTTCGTCGGACAAAATTTTCGTCACCTCTAAAATATTTCGTCACTTTTGTCCGACATTTTTTGTCCGATAAGGTAGTATAAAAAGCTACCTAAGATATCTTCAATACTAAACATTATGTTTAGTTAAAATTAGACCGCAAGTTTTAAAGATCCTTCACCAGTTTTTTTATAAATCTATGCGAAAGCGTAGACAGAAAGGGATTGTTTTATGACATGGTAACCCCATGGTAATTATTTTTTGATAAATAATGGTTGTAGAATCAAATATTTTTAAAGCATCTTTACTACTCTCAAGCGTCGGCTTTAACCCTTTAGCATTTTGCCACCGCTGTATTTTTTTTAATTCTCATTATTTTTCACTTTTTTTTTAATGAATTTTAAAATTCAAAGGCAAATTGTGATCACAGTTATAAGGTTCAGGCAATTCTTTTGGTACCATTGGAAAGCCCTTGGTCTCAGCTTTCGAAAACAACCAGGATATTTTGGCTGAAAACCTAATGGTTTTGAGCTATGGTTAAAAGACTGGAAGGTCGTAAAAATGATGTGTCTAAAGGTTAAGTGCCAATGTCGGATATATCCGACATGGGCTATACAGGAGGCTCCAGCCTTCTCTATTTTCAACTTAAAATCTTGATTTTCGGCCTAAGTTGATAGAAATAAAATGCGCATGCATTTAGTTGCAACACAAAATGTTTCGAAAATTGGTCTTTTGGAAGAGATTTTGACCTTGAAAGACAAAAAATGCCCCAAATTTGCCAAAAATTCACTTTTTAGAGATTTTGATATCTTTTTTGTCATATTTTGACATTGAGTGAACGAAAATACAAGAAACGTTGTTCAGTTACACTACTAAATTCTGTCCTCTAGCTATTATAATTTAAAAAAAATTTGAAAGCGCACTACTGGGCAGTTTGCCGTCAAGTAAGTCAAGACCGCGCAGCGGGGAGATGAGACGCTCAGCTATCCAACGAGCTATAAAACAACATCTAATTCCTTCTGGTTCAGGAGATATTAACGTTTAAAGTTTGTCCTAGCTCATTTTAACAAAAAAAGTACCCAAAAAAAGGGCTCGGCACGGAAATGGTTATAAGGGTTTGGCTCTGTGATTTAAGAGATTTATTTATTTAAAATGTTAGTCTGACCATCATTGAGCTCCACCGCCTTGTTGGTGGTTTCAAGGTGGAAAATTTCTTTGTTGTGGTTCAAGGTGTCTAAAAAGTTAAAGATATGGTAAAGAAATTGTTTGCTTTTTTTCATTCTTTGAATTCATAAAAGGAGTTACGCGTGCGAAATTAAAAAAAATTAACATTCCACAGGGCTTCCTACCCCATCTGATGCTATTGACTATTCTGATGACGCATTGGCATTGGACTGTGTATTTTCCTAACTTTCGGAATTTTTAAGGAATCAGTTACAGACTTCGAGGGCCCGTTGCGTCGTTAAAAATACGTGACCCCTGGGACCGAGGGTATTAAACATGGTTAAGCTTTAACAATCTGGATTAACCTTTTGAAAACCTAATTTTGGAATGGCACATTCTCGTTGATAATCTCCATCGAAAAACTGATAATATCCAGAGTGAGGATAAAAAATTATATTATACTTTTTCTAGAGCCCGGGGAGGGGGGAGGAGAGATTTAAATCTCCGCTCATTACCGTGCACTGCTCGCATTTTTTGTGGTTGAGATTCCTTAGAAAAGAAAAGATTACGTCATTGGAAAAAAAGCGCCGCGCTTCAAAAGAAAGTTGACAACTTTTTGTCACGCAACTCTTGTAACATCATAATTAACCAATCGAATGGTTTCATTTATTTTTAAGCCAATGGTGATCTAGTATATCGTAATTTTATAAATAAAGTCAAGTACTACGCAGCGATGAATGGAGACCGATCGGCCTTTAAAGCTCATTTAAAAATCTTTAACTATCTTTCCTTAAATGCAGCATCATCATCATCATCATCATTTGACCGTGGTCGAGACAATTGTATTTGACCCGCCGCCGCCAGGAATCGCGGTCATGCATGGCAGTTTCCAGGTCACGAAAATCGAAATCTGGGTCCCTGCTTACTACGTCAGTAAATGTAAGTTTTCTCAATCTTTGAGTCACGAGCCTGGGCTTCCACAACAGCAAGGAAGATATTTCTTCAGAAAACGCGCGAAGGCAATGGCCAGATTGCACACGCTTAGCTTTTAATAGCAAAGAGATTGGCTTTAACGAGCCATAGATAATTGGTTTTGGTAGGATGATGTCGCATATCGAATTATGTGGGTCCAATCCAAATAATTGCACGGGTTTCTCTTACTCAATAAAATTAGTAATTAAGGCCAACCCTAAATAAATGTTTTTTTACCGCGTTACCGGCCGGGTGAGAGTTTTTTTTTTGGTCACCCAGCCGCAAAAAAATAATGAACTTTAGAATGGGTATGAGAATTTCTGAAATTTTGAAAACGACCAAACATCTTAACAAAAAAATTGTAGTTTTTTAACACATCCTAGCAAAAAATTTACAAATAAATTTTCTCCGGCCTCCCGCATTATTTGCGGAAATGAATTGTTTCATAAGTTCCCTTTTGGGAATTGTTAAGAAAATTCAATCTTTTAAAACATTTTTGAAATTTTTAGAAAACGAGTTCATTTTTTAAGTATGTAGATGTTTTTTATCAAATCGTTAACTGTTTTTACTATTTTATATTTTTAGACCTGAAGATGAATCAATACGATTCGAAATATATCGTGAAAATAAAATAAAAATTTTATTGGATTTTTAGGTTTGGCCTTAATTTAATAATTTTTGAAAAATAATTAGAATTACGAAAAAGGCCAAATATTAGCTTAATTAAGACCACAGACGCACTTTGAATATTCCATGAGAAATTTGCTTTAAAAATATTTGCGAAGCTTAAATTTTGGCGTCGGTATTTTTTTTGCAAGAATCTATTTGTGTTTCTAGCTTCAGTAAGCAAACTTTCTCAGACACAATAAGTAAGAGTAAATGATGATTGTTGAATGTGGAATGTTAAATGGTGCAACATTGCAAGACTCTGCCTATTTCTTTATGAGCAGGAAGGAGTAGACATGGCGTGTTGTTTTAACGCCGGAACAACGTTATTCTAACGCCAGAACGTAATATGGTCGTTGAAAGAACGTTGAAGACACGTCACGTGTCTGCTGCTGGGGATCATCAAATACGCCGGGAGAGTTTCAAAGTTTAAATGGTGCAACATTGCAAGATTCTGCATATTCTTTTACGAGCAGGAAGCTAAGCAGAGTTTCAAGTTTTTCCCTTGTCGATCTCAAATCAGTCTCACAGCCAGCATACAGCACCATCTTTTGGAAAGCTTGGTAATATAAGCTCTAAATTCGGGGGGGAAAGAAATCTGTCTGCTAATCAGAGCTGTCCGCCTTCTGGGGTGTCCGCTAATTGGAGCTTAGACTGTAGTACTGCATTTCAACCTTTTTGTACAGTTTAGCTACCCTCGTTATTATTGTTATTATTATTAATTTATTTGGTAAGAGAATTAGGTGAGAATTGTAGACTAACTTTCAAATAATTTGTGACTTCGTCGTACCCAGTGGGTGCGAAAAGTTGTTTTAACGTTAGAACGTTATTTGGACGTTGGAAGAACACCGGATTAACGTTGTGTGTCGACTAAATTAGAACGTCTAAATCGTTCAAAATAAAATTGGAGTGTAAGACAGGCGAGGCGGGCAGATCCATTTCCGGCATAACTGAGGTTACCAGAAAGATGTCTTTTCAACGTCTTGTTTTAACGTCTTTACAGTGTTTTAACGTTGAAAAGACGTTGTAAGAACGTCAAAAAACGTCTTGTGAATGCTGGGTATTTTTGGTCTTGAAATGACATTAGGTTTTCTAAAGTCATGACAGTCTTAGAGATGAAAGCCAAACATTATATTAATGTATATAAAACGTAGGTAGAACATCTATTGTGTGCCAATAAAGAATTGGAGAGAGGTGGGTAAATGCATTGCTGGCTTAGCTGAGGACTATCGGTAGACTTTCAACTTTTCTTTTACAAACAATCATTTGAAAACAACATGGCATGACCTTTCTTGTAGAGCGATGAACGGGAAGTATCGCCTGAAATCTAAACATTATTTTGGATTCTTATAGTCTTATAGTCCAAGACACAAAATCTTCATCCCGAGAGAAATGATCTCAAAAACTCACAACAAAAATCGTGCGAATTTATCAGAGGTAGAGTTATTTCCAAACTTGTACCCAAGGCTTTCTAATATTAGAAACTCAATTTTCCCGCGTGGGAAACAAACAATTTTAATATCCTAGTCGATTGTTATCTTCAGCACCCACTAAGGGTGCTGCTAAGAAGAGCCAAAGATATTTTAAATGGTTTTCAAGCATCCATTTTTTCTTGGGATTTTTCTCTTAAAAGGATCCTAAGCACACTAAGAACTCTGCCAAGAAGAGCGCATAAAACACTTTAAAAGTGTTTGCAAGCGCACTGTGAGGTGCACTCCTTTCTTGGGGTTTCCCTCTTCAAAAGGTTGACGTCATTTTTAAAAGGGAGTGCTTGTAGGTGTTGCATGTATATATGAAACGACAAACAAGATTTTCTTTTTTCATATCTTAAGGGTGTTATAATCTCGTTGTATAAGATGCGTCACTTGTCAAAGTAAACAAAATGTTTATGTCATACATAAATGTCACATGATGAACTTTAGCAATTGAATGACGCTTGTTCTGCCGATAGAGCCGTTTTATAGATTATTTTTGATTAGCCGAAATAGCAAATTCATTAATGACCGAAATAATACTAAAGTCACACGCCCAGTAGGCATGGGACGTTGTTTTAACGTCAAAACAACGTGATTCTAACATCCGAAGCGACTGTGACCAAGTGGTTAGAGTGGTCGCCTCCCGTTTGCAAGGTTGTGTGTTCAACCCCCAGTCGGGTCAGACCAAAGACTTGAAAACTGGTACTCCCTACCTGCTGTGGCACTCAGCATTCAGGGATTAGAGCGAGGGTAAGTGGAGAAATCCAGGGGAAGGAGTGGAGCCCTCTCCTACCTTCGGTTAGATAGCTATCGAAAAGGGAGCCTTCGGGTCGCCCTCGACTGCGGTCGCAAACATTTTAAAAAACGTTGAGAAAACGCCAAGTGTCTGCTGGGTGATAACATTTAGAAAAAAGAGTGTGCTTTCAACCTACCGATTTCGTAGCATGGAGAACTGATAGTTCCAAATTTATTTTCGACTATAGTGTGACATAATAATAGAATACACTACTCCCAGCAGTTGATAATAAAATGAGGATTATTTCTTGGATAATCATGGACTGAAATTCCTAAAGGTTAGGAGTGTGCATAAAAGATGTCAAAATGCGTTATATATACTTTTTTAGCGATTGTTTGCAATAAAGTGGCGTACTTTGGTGGATTATAGTGGCAATTGCTTTTAAGTGCTTGGTCCTTCCCTTGATCCTTCCCCCACATGTTTGTTTTATTAAAGTATTTTGATGAACGTACAAATATGTTAAATATGTGTACAGACATTTTTTTATAAGAACCAGTAAATTCTGGCTGAGGCTCCACATTTTCTCAAATTGACCACCTCACCCCACCCTTGAATATGTCTATTATAATGTTTCCCTTAGTTAGTCTAAGCCTTTCACTAGGTTAATTCCCGTTCTCAAATCGTGATTTTCTTCATAGATTTTGGTAAAATTCACCACCACATCTGAGGCTCGATGTTCTTATAAAATTGTTCTTATGAAACAAAAAGAATGTGTTGCTTTATGTCGGAAAGATGCCTCTTCTTCTTAGAGGATCTTATTTTCTCTGAAATGGGCTGGATTATGGTGTGAAGTCTTCTATTTTGAATAAGTACCATACCCAGCAGGAACTGAACGTTGTTATAAAGTCCAAACAATGTTGGAATAACGTTGTGTGTCTTATTTTTTTTAAAGCAGTACTCTATCCGAGAAATATCACCGGAAAAATACCTAAAATTAGTTAGAAATGTTTTACATGACTCTTCGTCGTTGAGTGTTTTGTCATATCGTGAATTATGACGTCATATTATGGCGACTATGGTTCATCCTCGAGGAGTCTACATTTCAACCGCATGATAAACAAAGCATTCTCAGCAGACGTAAGGCGCATTTTCAACGTTGTTTTAACGTCTTTACAATGTTTTAACGTTGAAAAGACGTTGCAACAACGTTGAAGGAATGCATCTTGTGAGTGCTGGGAATTTTAATGATCATGGTCTTGAAATAACTTTGCCAATAATGCATCTTCAATGGTTTTTTGTAGATTTGGTGCAATATTTCATCAATGGGTCATTCACGGAGACCTTTGCCATTCTCATAACTTAGCTAAGAGTTTTATTACGCTTTATGTAAGGCGTCCCAGTGGTTGCGTGATTGCGTAAATGTCATTTTTCATTGCGTGAATGCGTGAATGCGTGATTTTCTTTTTGCGTGAATGCGTGAAATGAAGTTGCTTGCATAATGCGTGAATTGAAAGCAAAGCAAAAACTTCCTTTTAAACTTCGAATTCTTTAGCATTTGCTACCCGTTTTCTCTATGCTCATCTCAAATCTCCTTTAAAGTGTGTTCAAACATCAGTAATGGTTATTTTCATTCGGGCATTAATGTATATGGCCGCATAATATTCAAGTGGGCGAAAGATTTAAGTTCGAAACTTTTCCGCCGCTGTTTTTCTCAAACCACCCTTTATGACTTGAGGCGTCAGCAACATTTCCATTGCCTTCATCAGCGAGGATAGAATAGTCTATATTTCATCTGGTAATAATAGTTTTAACAAAAAGCAAACTTTTAAATCATTTAAAAAGAACTGTCGTAACAATTTTGGTATTTTATGACATTATTTTTGTTCTGTTTATCATACTGTCAACTTTTAGGGTCATTCAAATAGAAATGCAAACACTTGTATAAGTTGATGGTGTGATATGCGTTTTGAAATGAGCATTTTTACAAGAATTATCTTGATTGGGTCGGTCGTTGAATCTTGAGACAAATTACTTCAATTAAATTTGTTTCCAAAGATTGAGATCATGTCGTTCTTTAGTATAAAAAGTCTCTAAAAATCGCTTGAATAAAAGAGGCAATTTTTTTGTCTCGATGCTTTGTTCTCCGAACTTGAAACTCGAAGTGCCAGGTCCACAACCTCTCTAAGCATCTCGTAGAAAGTCCATCAAGTCGTCATGATTTGTTTTGAATTCTTTAAATGTTTTAAATGGCTTTTGACTTATTTATCCCTAAAATGACGTTCCTTAACAGCTGACATATTCCATTGATGGATCTCATCCATTATTGTCGATATTTTAAAAATAATTTTAGGCCCAATGACATTTTGTAAACAAACGCCTGATAGCGGTTTGTGTGGATACGTGAATTTAATGTGTGAATATGGTACGTGGATTATGAACAATTGTCCTCGACCCTTTCGAGCCTGTTTATAAGTAATAATCTACACTTAAGAGCCGCATGTCCATTAGGTTCCCTTAACCTTGGATCACTTTGTCATAAGCTAAATAAGGCACTCTGTCTCCCATGCGTAGCTTTTCCCGAATTTTATTAAAAGCAGGAAAATTGATATTGAAATCGACTTTTTTAAAGGCTTATGTCGAAATCTATCTATAATGGGAATTTCACTCTTAAATAAGAAACCTCAAACAGACTTTCAGTTGTTGCATGCATAACCACAAATTCAAGTAGGTCATTGTAACTGGCAAAATATTATACACGTTTTTAATAAGAACGTTAAAATTCGAAGAAGCCTTTTAATGTTCTTAGCTTTTTTGGTTTGAAGCCTTAAAATGTTCTTTAAATGTTCTTTAATTAAGTCTTTTAATTCATGTGTACATAGTTAAAAAAGAAAAAATGTTCTTCTTTTCATACTCTTGAGCCTCCCATGTTCTTAATATGTTCTGAATTTTTGACCTCGAAGCCTTATGTTCTTATTACTGTTCTTTAAAAAAAAGAAAATCGATTCAATTTAATTTTTATATTTTTTATATACGCTATAAAAAGGCTTATGGCACTCGAGTACCCTCTTCTGCGGATTTGCATTATTGGTTAAGAACCAAAACTGTTCTACACTTGAAAATACATCCATGCAATGTTCACAGAATGTTTTTGGCAGAGAAAGGAAATTCCTTAGCATAAAGTAGTCACATGATGCTGGGCACTTTATATATTAACTCAGCAAGCCCAAAACGTTATTCCAACATCCAAATAGCATTCTGACAAAGCAAAGTTGTTCAGGCGTTAAGCGTCGTATTTTCAATGTTGTTTTGACGTCCATAAAACGTTTTGACATTGCGAATTGATGTTGTTCGAACCTTTAAAATAACGTTTTGCCGTGTTTACTGAGATTGGATCAAAGTTCAAAATCTCTCAAAACTCAATGTCATTTTAACTGGCAAAATATTATTATCGATTTGAGAATGAATATACACTATAAGAAGGCTTATGGCACTCGAGTACCCTCTTCTACGGATTTACATTATTGGTTAAGAACCAAAATTGTTCTACACTTTAAAATACA
Organism: Tiaropsis multicirrata; assembly: GCA_032270745.1. Classification (NCBI taxonomy): domain Eukaryota; kingdom Metazoa; phylum Cnidaria; class Hydrozoa; order Leptothecata; family Tiaropsidae; genus Tiaropsis; species Tiaropsis multicirrata. The sequence continues at coordinate 49,120 of JAUJPO010058458.1, forward strand.
TCCATGCAATGTTCACAGAATGTTTTTGGCAGAGAAAGGAAATTCCTTAGCATAAAGTAGTCACACGATGCTGGGCACTTTAAATATTAACTCAGCAAGCCCAAAACGTTATTCCAACATCGTTTCAACATCCAAATAGCATTCGGACAAAACAACGTTGTTCAGTCGTTAAATGACGTATTCTCAATGTTGTTTTTACATCCATAAAACGTTTTTGACATTGCAAATTGATGTTGTTCGAACCCTCAAAATAACATTTTGTGACAAGGTTGTTCAGGCTTTAAACGACGTATTTTTAATGTTGTTTTGACGTTCGTAAAACGTTTTCTCAACGTCTTCTTAACATTAAAAAGTTATAAAGACGTTGAAACAGCGTTGCAAAAACGTGTTGTAATATGTTGTTTTGACGCCCTTAAACGCCCTCAAACGCCTGAACGTCAAAATAACGATTTTGTGTTTACTGAGATTCGATCAAGTAGATCTCAAAACTCAGGTCAACCTTCGTAGAAATACCCAAAACCTCCCTCTGATGGTCCACATTATTGTAATAAAAACCTGGTGCGTCGTGCATCAAAGTAATTGAAAACTTTGATTATCTGAAACACATGATATATCTCACATTTTTTACCACCTTGAAAGATAAAGTATGAGAGCTCAAATATCTCACGTAGGCTGCAGCGGACAAAGAAGGTATTCAAACACTGAAACGGAGAATGGTGCTTTTGTCCATATATTCCTTATATGGAAATCAACAACCTCCATCGAATTGTCTGGGAATCATCTCTGGATTTAATACCACAGTGGCGGAAACAGAAGGATTTCAACATTTTTGACGGAGAGAGAGTTTCTTTTGCTCATACCCTTTATTTGGAAGTCAACAACTCTTGATAAAATTTTTGATAGTATCTCCTGAATCTGCCTCTGACTTCACATAAACCAACCCTGGACATCCTTGGTCCTCAAATTCTTACCCCCTTGGATATCCTAAGATATTGAAAATTTGAACCCCCACCCCTTGGACATCCTTGGTCTTCAGATTCTTAACCCCTGGATATTTTAGGATATTGAAAATTTCGGACCCCCTGGATATCCTTTATCTTCAACAGGGGGGGGGGGAGCCCAATGCAAGAAGCAAGTAACGTGGCTTTGCAATCTTCCTTATATGGAAATCAACGACCTCCATTGAGTTGTATGAAAAGCCTCTACCGCAAGATCTTTACATCAAAAAGCAAGTAACATATGGCAGGAAATTATACAAGAAAATACTTTTTATGACACCCACGTCAATAGAAGAAAGGTCACGTTTTCACACCTTTCCTATTCGTGAGAAAGGGCATCTTAAAAACTGATGCTGGCTCTGCATCAAAAAAAAAAAAAAGTTAAAAGTAAATAAACAAAATCAAAGCAGCATTGCATCAAAGCATAAGAATGGTATTAATTCATCAGAGATTTACTGATACAATAATAACTACACCCCTGTCTCCGGTGGGAATTCTTTCATCAGTGTGGATGAATAAAAAGAGATAGAATCCAAAGGGGTTATCAACAACAGATTTTTTTACACTGTGGATCGCTGTGGATATGAAATTCTATTGTTCTTTTTTCGAAATATTGGTGGGGATGAGACATTTAAGGTGATTCCAGGGGAAATTTTTCGCAAAAAATGGTTTAATTGAGCTTATTTTTGACCCAGTTGTAGATATCTATATTGTAAGAGGAATTTTTACAAAACTTTTCTCATCACTAATGTGTCACAGGCCAAAAAAACTCCAAAATTAGGCCAAAAAGTATGCTTTTCCTCAACAAAGATACACCATGATACATATAAAGAAAGATAAAGACTCACAATGATCTCTCGTTGCTAGGGGTTTCCATTCATTTCTCTATTGTTTTATAAAAACAATTCGCACCGATGCGTTGATGTTGGGTCTAGTCTTTTTTCTCTTTTTCATTACGCAACTTTTGCATAAATTATGTTAAATTGTGGGGTTTTCTTAATAATTGATGCAGATATCTTTACGTCATACGAGACGAGAAGGGACTTCCCTTTGTAATTTATAAAAGAAATGAAGGAAATTCATGCAGTGGTTGCTGAGATAATTATGATTTTGTAAGGTTTGCCCTTTTTAATATGTTATGTTAGGGTTTTCCTTATATCTCAATAAATATTGCTTTTGAAACAAAAGCTGAGCTATGATATGAAGAGGGATAGTGTAGCTTTCCATTAGTATAAGTTTTATCACCTAGCCATAAAGCATGCACTGCTGGAAAAGAAATATATTATGTTATGTTAGTTTTTGTTTTTCCCTCTCTGCTCATTCGCAAATTAGACATAATTATGCTGCATTTCAGTTCCGTAAAAAACAGCTTGCGCATAATTATGTTAAATAACTAAAAAAACCATTTACGTCACGAATAAAAAACAATAGAGAAAGAAATGTGAAAAAATAGACATAAAGGGTAGTTTTAGGGTCTGAATGAATTGGAACTCCATTATAACTTTCATATTTCGTTTGACAGGAGTCCAAACTTTGAATACGGTCAAAAATGCCATTTCTAGACCCTTCGTTGCTATTTCAAGATCCCTTAAATCAAGAACTAATTTAAAAATCTAATTAATTCAGACCCTGCACTTTGAACCATTCAAACATTGGCCAATGTTTTAAACGCTTATCTTTACTTGTCTCTTTGCAATCTTGGTTAAGAGTTGTGTTATTGGAGATTTCCGATTATCGAGAAAAACAGCTTTTTATGTTGTCAAAATTCAATTGACATACTTTGACAGCATCTGACTCTATGTAGGATAATCTTAGAGAACTTAAATTTGGCTCTTTCTTCAGCCAATTGTACTAGTTTCCGAATCCTGGCCGCTTTTTGCTGGAATATGTATCTTTTATTTTGCTACAATTTTTAGGCAAAACATAAATACCTAATATTTTGGGTACTTTTTAAAAGTGTAACAAAGGTTGTCCTATTCGAGGCCAATCAGGAGCCGAATTACTTACTAGTCAAACTCAAATTTGTTTTGGATGTAAGCTAAAGATGACAAGTTTGGCCTTTCAGCAAAAAGATCTCTATTAAAGCAAAAATAGTGTCTATATTTGACAAAAAACCTCGTTCGTGATCATTCGGAGACAGAAGAAAAATCAAACATTTACCCTCTCAAATTTAAATTCCAGGACAGTTTTCCCACGGAATCAGTACAAAGAACAATCAAAAACGACTTTGTACCAACCATATATCCCTTAGTGGTACCCAAAACCTCTCAAAGCTATCATCTCAAAGTCTTTAAAAGTCAGTACTATCCCCATGGGCTTTTGCCTTGAAGTGTGCCAACGCACTATACAATATTACGCCATTTAGGTTAGGAAAGACCTGTCGAGTGGGAAATTCCCTTTTTAAGGACCACTGATATCTAATAGGATGAAGGGGTGAACTTTTTGTAAAACTAAAACACAGCCTTTATTTCCCCTGGAACCACCTTAAGTCGATCAAAATTTAGTGGGGATATTAAAATCTTTACGTTTTTCAATGGGGACGAATTTCTATGCTATTTTTTCACCGGGGACGATTTTTTGGCTCTGTATTTCCAGTGGGTAGGGGATCCCTCCGGGTCTGTGAAACGGGGGTATATGACTGGTTTGGAGGTCAATAAGGGAAAATATTAACCGCAACCGAAGTACAGATCGAGCTTGCGAGGTCCGTACGTAGGATGGTCAATATTTTCCTTATTGACCGACATGCTTGCTGGAAAGCTTTCAAAAAAGCCTGCGATATATTTCAACGCAAAGAATGTGGTAAACACTTTTCTCAACATGCAAAAAGAAACTATTTTTTTGTGAAATACATAATATGCTAAATGGTGCAAGCTTGTAGGGGGGGGGGGGGGGCATCATGAAATTGAGGGGTGCAAATCTGAT